>JACMIG010000625.1:0-23996 GCA_014805385.1 Levipalatum texanum
CATCTCTACCCCAACACAAATACTTCTCACCACCCCACCCCCCCCCCCTTCCCCCCACCCCCCCCCCCCCCGGTATTTAGTAGCATCTTGTTCTTTCCCTCGTAAATGGCCTCATCGCTCCCCCGCCTCCGGAAGCCCCCTGTCGATACAGAAGAAACCTTCCGGAATCCACGCGATTAATTTCCTCTTTCCCTACGCCCTCGGGGCTTCGCGTCGGAGCAATCTTTATAACGCCCCGGGAAGCTCTTGTTCAGATCGGCTCGTGTTTTGATGACAGAGGACCATGTTCTAGAAGATCGAGAATGCTTGGTCATGTCTTCGCGAACATTCGTAATGCGTCTTTCTCTACTGTTTATCCTCGCATCACTTTTTGGGCTCATTCTCAATAGGAAGAAGCGAGTCTATTCTCATGACCTTCAGAGGTTGATTCCAGAGGACCCCGTTCTAGAAGTTCAAGAATGGTCCGTTATGTGTTCGCATACGGTGTTCATGTTTGCTTAGGACCCCATTATTATTGTCAGCAGGAGGACGGGCGTTCATCGCATGAGCTTTTGTAACGCCCCGGGAAGCAGCTGTTCATTGTCAGTTCGACTCGTGTTTTGATTCCAGATATCCGCGTTCTAGAAGGTCGAAATGTTCGGCTATGTTTTCGCCTAGCATGTTCTAAGATTCTAAGCACTCACTTTCAATCGGACTATGGGCGTTTATCTCGTAAACTTCAGAGGATTCCTGCCCTGATTTCAGAGAACCTCGTTCTAGTTTCGACCATGCTCGGCTGGCTGTCTCCACGCGGTGGGTCTGGAGGAGGAAGCTTCGATCGGACGGCGAGCGTCGACTCTGCTGGAGGTACAAGTCGCGCCGAGACTGCGCGATAGATACCTGTCCGTCCAGCATTGATGGTATAAACCATGCGCAACAGATGATGCTCCAAAGAAAGACGTGCGTTTTTGTCCCGTGATCGTGAATTAACGGTTGCCATCGAAAAATGCATTAGATTCACATTGCTCTAATCTTACAGCCGACGACAACTATGCCATGTGCGAGCTCATGATCGGCGAAGTAGAGGCTGCCGTCTACGAGTTCGAGTGCGACGAGGTACCGTAATCCACAGAGGTTCCACTCGAGACCCCCCCCCTAATACCAGGAAAATCGGCGCACGCGCGAGGCGCAGGAAACGCGCGTCCCGGACTATTCGTGGCTGATTTCGCCGACGTCAGCTCGGAAGCCGAAGAAGTTCCTGACGATGCCAGAGCGCGCGCAACTCACGCGCGCCTGCGAACTCGTCCGGACAGCGGTGACAAAATCGATAATAAGTAGTTATTAACTTTATCCCAGGAATGGTCTCCGCTCTCAACAATGTGGAAGGCTCGCCGTGCGCGTCCTGTATGCTCGCGCGAGCACGTCATCGACATCTTCATCTCGTGCATTAATGATGTAATTGATCGATTAATTGATTAATTTATCGATCGATTTATTATTAATGTTTGAGATTGTCGGTATGCGCCCGCGCCCACAGACGGTGGGATCGATCCTGACGCGCTATCTGCGCAGCCAGAGCAGCGTCAACTCGGTTTGTCTGCCTTCAGATTCGCATCAAGAGATGAAAACGAGGGGGGCATCAAGCCCTCTCCGCTCTAAATCAAAGCACTCTCGAAAAGAGCCCCCCGAAACAGATGTTTCCACTAAGCCCCCCGTGCACAGCGCTCCCGTTTTGCGGGTAGTAAAGAAATGGGGGTCCCTCTGATTTCTGAGGATTCTAGTTTCCGATCAAACATGATTCTGTACCCGATCCTACAGTACCCTCTAGCAGGTTGGAGATACCCCTCGACTGTCCACGTCGGCGGGCGAATTCTCGAGCGACCACATTAACCAGCCGGTGTCGGCGCGCTCCCTTGGGCCCATTTCCTTCCGTTCCCTTGATGATGTTGTATAACTGTCTTCTAGTCTACCGTAATCCTCCACCCTCACATCTTCCACTTGAGACCCATGTTGTCGATTCGTCTTTCGCTTACTCGTTCTCCCACTTATTGTATCCATTGACATAAAAACATAAAAACATAAAAACGTAGATTTCATTCTTTAGAATTCAAAACCTGCAGATCTCACCCATTATTGCGTGCATTACCCGATAAATATTCGTTTACAACTGGGGGTAAGTAAATCCTCGCGTTTGCCAGATTTTGATTACCTAGATGATCTCGACTCTCGCGTAGAACGACGCAACGATTTTCATCTAGAAATCAAAATCTTGTCTTTGCTCGGGGAACTTTAAAAAGTTAATAATAGATTAGAATAATAGTTTAGAGAATAATTCAGTTTAGAAAGCGATAGAGAAGGACTAGAAATGCGTCGTCGAACTGTCGGGTGAGTGCAGCACTGACTGACTGACTGCCATGGGACCTCCTCCCCCTCCCTCCCCCCTCTAGACTCCTCCCCCTTTGTAAACGATGCCCCCGCTCCGCAGCTAATGTACGCCACATGATCTCAACTAATCAGAGTCCAGGCCAGTCAGTTTATTTTGCCGCCTGGTCCCTCCGCCTTCTCACAATCTCTCCGGCTAGAGACAACCAGGAGTGAGAGAGGCCAGACGAGCAGTCCTCGTTCCGAGACGGATAATTTACCCCCCAACGGCAGCCAATTTTCAAACAATCGCCCCAGAGTGCTCCTGGAAGTGTACTATTTGCGGGGCCTCCCAATTCGATCTGTCCTAGTTCTCTCTAGACACAGCAAAGAAGGCAAGGCATAGTCCAAGCGCTTAGAGGAATTATCAGAAGAAAATAGATTCACGGCGTTCGAAGAGGCACTATGAAGTGAGAGCCGCCTGACAATGAGATAGCAGGACTGGCGTTCAGCAACAAAGTCAATTTGCGATCGATTTCAGTACTGTATAGTCAATTCACGATCGATTTCAGTACGGTATAGTCAATTTACGATCCCTTTCAGTTCCCGATAGCAATGATCGAATCTCTCCGAAGCTACTAAGGAGCCGCCAGCATAAAAAAACCAAACAAAGCTCCCTTGTTAATCCGGGCCAGTAAATCATCTTCGCCCATTACTCGCTCCTCCGTTATCGTATAAACACTGCAATGTGGCACACCGAGCCTCTGGGATCCTCAGTCACTCACAGGGGGGAAATGTTGATAGTTTATACAGGCATCGTTCTCTCGTCCTAACAGCGCAGCTCCAATCCATCCCTCTCTCTAGAGAGATGATAGAACGGGGGTTCAAATATAAAGTCCGGTGTAGTAAACTTCCCCTGCCTGCAAAGTGCGCTTCTTGCGTGCATGTGGTGCACCTTACAGGCAGGCGACGTTTACTACACCATTCTTATATTTGAACCCCCGTTATAGGAGCGTTGATCATGTTATGGATACAATCGGGGGTGGCAATGAGGGGACGACGGGAACCGGGAACGAATCGAGTGAATTAAAGGGTACGGCGGACAATAAAACTTTCCGAATTTGACGGACAATTCCGCACTCCGGAACATGGTATTGACTACAAATGGAAGGAGTTAGGCGTATTCACAGGATGCAGGGGACGGCTCCTAGGGCATAAAAGGGTAAAGGGGCAAAATAGTTAGAATAACAAAGTGAAACAAACGAAATCAATTCTCGTAGTGTGGAGAATTGGGGGAAAAGGGGACCGTGGTGTAGTAAAAGTCGTCGTATGGCAAGTACTGAAGACTACCGTAATTCCTGTACGACGACGTTTACTACACCACGGGGTAGGAGTACCAATACATTCCGTGATGGCTGGCTCGAGTTATTAGGGTGGACCGGCAGGGAACAATTCGTGTATAGAAAAAAGGAATCGAAACAGACGGACACCCAATTCAATCAATAATGGGCTGTTTTTGGAAGAGTGCCAAATTAGTCATGGAAACATTGTGAGCGAGAAAGAGACAAGCAGGTAGAGAGTATAACAACGTAGGCTTCAACAACATCAAGAGCGACATGTTCAGTTAGGGGGGAAATTATTTGCAGATATGCTCTGTGTACCGAATAAAGTAGATTAAAAGTCTATTCTGTAATTATTTCAGTTTGCGATCGCAACAAAGGGGAATTACATGTGTTGAACTCGTGTATGCTACAGCGTTCGTTGAGCAGAGTGTGTGTAGATTGGCGTAAATGCAATGAAGGCACAGGAGAATGGGGAGAGGGGGAGGAGAGGGGCCTTCGGTAGTGGTTGCATCCCGTTTTCAGAGTATGGAGCGGATCGAGACGGCACAAAATTAGAGTCTTCCTTCAATTCAGATCGACCGAGCCGTACTGCGCGGGGTGCGACGGACTGCTCTCCTTTTCGCGCTGAAAATATACATATCCGGTTATCCATCTGATCCATCGAACGATCCCAGGGCTTCACTTACACCCTATACAGACTAGACAGTAAATACACTGGCCCACTGTAAAGTCCAGGATATTATTGCCGATCAAGGCATCACTTTGGCCCCTCGTACAATGCCGTTTTCTGACCGACTGTACCTTTTCTTGGCTATCTCCCACGGTTACGGTAGGGTCGTCGGGCGGCGGCATCGCAATCACCGTGTGCGACGACGGCGGCGGTCCCATGGCAATCACGGTGGGCTGGAAATAATTTGAATTTGCCAAATTTCCCGAGATGACCCTGAATCAGGGAATCGATAAAAGAACTACCGTACCCTATCCGATTCGGTGGCTCCGGGCTGGGCAACGATCGGGCTGTCGCCGCGCGAATTCTCATCGCTGGTACCGGCAGCGGGGTCGAACTGCAAAGTGATTGAATTTAATCGTGACCAAATCCGAAACGTTTGCTAAACGTCGTAATAACCGTTGCCAACATCTGAATACCCTGTGGAATCCAGCACAAAATTATGTCTATTGAATTCTTTCTACAGGATTCTTATGGTTTTTTCATCGGAATTCCTGGTTCCTCTGCGAGGCAAAACCGTTCTTCTTCGTAAATAGTACATCCTTCGCATCGTTAAAGGCTACCCTCCCAGACATTCCATCACCGGTTCAATTCCGGCCGCGGCCACCCCACCGAGGTGCCAGAAATGGAAATCGGTAGTGACTAGATCACGCAGGTAATACCACCGGAGAAACGGTTGAGCAACGCCGGTTGGGAAATGCTCTCGAGGAACCTGGCCGTCCAGGATCCACCCTCAGGAATACCTGATAGGGACGAACCTTTACCTTTACCTTTACCTTCGCATCGATTATTCCCCCAATCAATAATTAACTGCCAACCTCGTTCTCCTCCTCCGGGTGCTTGGGCTTGCACTTGCCGCAGCAGAAGTAGCAGCAGCAGCAGAAGCAGCAACAGAAGCAGAAGCCGCACGACAGGATGCCGATAGCGAGGAAGACCCACTGAAAAGTAATCGATATTAGTTTTCTCAATTCCCATCAATATTTATCGATCGATATTTTTTCATTTTTAGTTTAACTTCGTTCCCCTCATCATCGAGCATTGATCACGCCAATGCTGTCTGTGCCTGCATCGCGATTTGTCACGCGTCAAGACCAAATTTCATAATCCTAGCTAAAATAATTCTGGGAATGCAGTAAAGCTCTTCCAAACATAAGAATTGTTGAGCATATTGTCATCACATGATTCTACCGATTCAAAAAGAACATTCAGTGCTGGCAGAATAACACTGGGCCTTGCAGAATAATTTATACATGTCCAGCAGTTAATTACCGTGTCGACCGAGATCTTTTGATCGAGAGAACTCTTTCGTGATTTCTCCCCCTTTCTCTTTTCCGCTGCAATGCTGGGCAGGTTGGGACGATAGAACAAGAGCGCAGCGCAAGAGAAAAAGAATAGAGCGCTCCGCGTAGGAACGAACGTCATAGAGTTTTGGGAGAGCTACCCCGGAAACATCCCGGGAATGCATGAAATCGAAATGCTCAGAACCTCCCCAAATAATATAGAACATTCCAACACTTTCGTGATCGCGAGGAAGCTATACCATCTTCTATTTGGCCAATAGGTAATCCCCCTCCAATGCAAGCGATAACCCGAATTCGACCAAACAGTTCGTTCTATGTACCCTCGCCTTACGCCATCCTACGGAGCCATTTCGGCATGCGTGATCAATCTCGCCGAACTCTACGCGTACCACAATGCACCCGTAATTAGGGGTTCGATTCGAGAGACACTCGACCAAACTCGCGTCATGGTTCAACGAGTACCCAGCCGTCAACCATACGAGGGATCCAAAGAAACTACGGGTATTTATAGCCCTCTTTTTCCCAGCTGATCTATAAATCGATAATTAGTCGCTCCAGAACCCGGTTCGTTTGTGCCGTACCTTGAACCACGGCCGGAGGAAGAGTTGCAGCAACTTTTCGTCCTCTCCAAACTGCTCCATCAGCTTCAGGCCGGCATCGCCCATCTCGTCGTAAACCTAAATTAATAAATAAATAAAATCAATAATCAATATAAATAAAAGGAATCGATGTTACGCACTCTCCGCTTGTTCGGATTGCTGAGGATGGAATTGGCGTAGTTGATCTCCTTGAACTTTTCCGTCTTCTCCGGATCGCCGTCAATGTTCTTGTCGGGGTGGTATCTGCAATGAAATTTTGATTAAAAAATCACACAATTTTTAGGTGTGAAAAATCGCCTGGGAACAGAAAACGGTAGTATGGGATAAACGGTTTCAGGGACATAGTGGATCAAATCTCATCGCCAACCTGAGGGCCAGCTTCCTGTACGCCTTCTTGATCTCGTCGTCCGTCGCCTTCTTCCCCACTCCGAGCGTCGTGTACAGGGCCATATTCTTTTCACTGCAAAGGGGGACAATAATAAATCGATTGGGGAAAACCGATCGATTGATAGTAATCGATCGGACTAGCTAGGTATGGCCCCAGCCGGCGTATCGGCAGTCAGAAAGAGCTGTGATAGCTCGTTGTCACCCTTCATGCACTGCACAATCGGCTGTGACCCGAATGATGAATATGCAAAGCCCCCTATCTTCCACCGTGATCCAGCACTCTATTCCCCCCTCGACAGTACGTTTCCAGAACAGTCAGAACCTCCAGTCTCTCTTCATATTATTCCGGGGAGGGATAGCAAATGCTCAGCAAGGGACCCCAGAAATGGAGAGATTCCAGACTGGCAAAGACATCATTCTAATGGCACGATGACATCCATGCCACGCCGCGCTTGCGTCAGACACTTCGGTATTCTGTTTCCGGAAACCCTGGGATCCGTAGGTCACCTGGCGATAGGCAAGGGAGCACGCCGATCCATCCTCTTTCCATAGCCCCTCATTAGAGCACTGGAGATTCTCCCCCACCATTTCCGTCCGCGCGTCTTCGTAAAATCGGCAAATTTGAATTTGTCCCGAATGCGCGGCTCATACTTCACGACTTGCAACATGCGCTCCCTTTCTTCCGTCGTCTAAATTTAAATTTAAATGTTTTATTTAGAAAATAAACCAGCATACCCCCAGATCCCAGTGATTTGGCTCTTGTTCTTGGCGTTCAAATTGTATCGTTACTTGGTGCTGCTCCCCATTGCGATTGCCCATAGCTGGTCTCCGGGGGGTGTTGGTCAAGTACTGGGGGGGTTCGGGCCTTCTCCTTCCCCAGTAAAGGAGCCTCCTCCTCCTCCGAATCGTGTGATGACGAGTAATTAATTTCTGTCTCCGCCCGCCACCGGTCGCCGCCTCCCCCGAAGCCAAATGCAGACAACACACATTGTCGTCGATTATTTAAGATTATTGATCTCAAATATCCAAAGTCTATTCAAATAGAGCCCCTGATAAAGTGCTGTCGAATTCTGTCTAAAGGTTACCGAGTCGCCTGATAAAAAGATAAAACGATGCAGCGCCTTCTTCACCATTCTAGTTTAGTATCTACAGGCTCTGAGCCCAGAATAGCCATAGATAAAATTGCATTCTCGATCTCTGAACGTCACAGAAGTAGGTGACAAACGTTTTTAACAACTTCCAAAAATATTCCGTTCAAAGATAGCGTCTATAGCCTCTAACATCTCGCTCAACCTAGCCCCAGATAAAGTGCACTCTCGATACGTCAGTGAATAAAAATATCCTATTCAAAAACTGCTTCTATACCTGCCATCACCTCGCTCAAAGTAGCCCCCGATAAAGTACATTCTCGATCTCTCAATGTCAGTGAATCCTATTCAAAGACAGCTTCTCTACCTGATATCACTGCGGTCAACCTAGCCCCAGATAAAGTGCAGTCGTCCTCCTCCGCTTTACATAGTTCCCTTGTCATTCGACCTGTGTCCCCCATCAGCTGTTCCTCTTCCCCTCCCTTCACAGTGCAAGGTCGCCATCCCCTTTCGCCTTCCTTCCACGCGTGCAATTGTAGCCACTCGCTGCGCTCCAAAATAAATTGGCCCTAATGTAGCGAGTGGCGGAAGATGAGTGAGAGGGGGAGACAGAATAATACACTTAATACTCGTCACTTCAATGCCCTCAAGGGGTTAAAAGCCCTTGCCATCCTGTGCGCCACGGATACTTCCAATAAAAACACCGCTACCTCAAATATTCTCCTTCCTAAATAATGCACATTTTAGTATTACAAATACTAGTACTCGTCACTTCAATACTCCCCGTGTTCCCTCAAGAGGCTAAAAGCACCTTCCTTCCAGTGGGCCACGGATACTTCCAATAAACACCGATCCTCCCTCAAAAATTTACTCGCTCCAATAAAATCCCCCCGCGTCTGAATCATCAGTATTTCAGCGTTCCTTCACGCATCTGGCGTCTATTATTCGGGTTCATTCTTTTTTGCCCATCTCTCTCTCTCTCTCTCCCTGTACGTATCGGAGCTCCAGCCTGAGCAAATACGACCCGTCCTCTCCCCTTCTCCTTTCCCATCGATATCTACAGCAAAACTGACTGGGTGCTGACGGAGCCGGGAACGAGGGGAGGGGCGCATGGGGATACCCTACGTATACATATTAGCCGATAAACCACGCACAAGGGGAGAGGAGGTGGACGGAAAAGGGACTCCGCACCCCGACTAACAAGGCTGAACAATCTGCTCCAACGTCCTATTCGTCATAGCGCATCAGACTATGATAACCCGCTCGCACCGCACCGGATATACTAACCGCACCACTCGAGCGCAATGGGGGTGAAAACCACGGCTCTTTTCCACACAGACATCAATCAGTAAATTATTTTGAGCGGGAAATTCAAATTTTAAATCGGACTTACTCCTTATGACTGGCTCCGGCGCCGCCTTCCTCGGCAGCCCGCTCATCCGATGCCATCTCCTCCGAAGCCTCGAGATCGATCCGATCCGGCGCCTCCTCGATCGAGCTACTCGCTGCTGGAATGTATACAATTTTGAAATATTAAAATTGACATTTTATACCCTCGATAACATCAATGTATGCAGTAAATAATGCGATTAGTCAGCACGAGGGAACGGCGGAGCACCAAACAGAAACGAATTTCGCAATTCAGAAAACAGAACCCCAAACCAGGATGCAGCAGAACGGAAAAGACGGAAAGCTACCCTCCAGGAGATAAGGCCAATTTAAATGTAAATAAATTGGAATAATCCAAATCTAATTTATTTGAAAAAAATACCCGGGTTCACGACGTTGCGCTGCTCAAACAGTGGTGCCGATTCGGAAGTCGTTTCCATGTGTCCGTCCGGAGGAAATAATAGTCTTCTTCAACGGAAGGGACGAAATTGAAGTTGAATGGGGCCGACTAATGAGTTCCTTCGCCTTTCGAGAAAGCTCCCGTAGCTCTCGTTCTCCTCCGCGACCGGGGGGTGAGTGTAGAGAAGGCCGGGGAAAAGAACCGCGACGCGTTGCTAACCGCCGAGACAGCGATACTTCCTTGCTGTCGGGGGTGGATAGCAACGCGAAGAATGGATGATTCACACTTGGGAGCGAGGTCCCTGGCGAGTCGGGCGGGAGATTTATCTCCGGCTATTCGTTTCACGTGCTGTGTGTAGGAAGGTTCCCGAAAGCAACAGCGGCAGAAGATAGCAACTGTTTCCCGTGGTGGCCTTCGATGGGAGCCTGACTCAGCCTCGGACTAGCCTGCTCGCTAGGGAGGGGTGACACTGTGTCCTCCCCCCCTTTCACTTTCCTTCGATCATTAGATAAGGATCGATTCTGCAGGAGGGGGAGGAGGTAGAGGCGAGGCCGTTATGATCGCGGTGTTGTCCATTCCTCTCTTATCGGGCATTTCTTTCCTCTATCCGTAGGCGGACAAAAGAGGGGAGGGCCCCGACGTACTCTCCAAAGAGTAGGAAAAGCTGCTTCCTCTCTTGAAGAGAGTCTCTTCTCGATTGATACTCGATCGGGGATCGAGAATCCAAGGGAGTCGAAGCGAAGCGAACAATGACAGTAGCTCTCTCTCTCTTCTACCTGTGGAAAACAAGCACCCGTACATGGGCACAGAGATCACTGCACAATCTTACCAGGAAAGATCCATCAGATACCTGCCAGGATAGATTCTAGCGGGGTTCAATTCTTGGGATAATAGCCAATACTAAGTCTTCCCCAAAACCATTTGCAAGACCAGGTTGACCATCTTAGCTATTCGTCACGACTACGATGAGCACAAGCTTGGATCCATTTTTTCACAGATCTCTTTCAGGACGACAGCGAGAACAAGGAAGTTGACTCTAGTCTGGCGACCGAAAATGGAGAGAGAGTTACTAACAATGGGAGCACGTTTCAGAGCCTTTGCACACAAGAAAAGAAGCGTTGACTGACTCAGGGTCACGGGAAATATTTAGAGGGAAGGGTAGGAAAAGAAGAGGGGGAGAGAGCATAGACAAGGAAAGCGTCCTCGACAAAATCACGAAAATCCACGGACGATCTCGACCCCCGCAAATAACAAAGTACCCCCCGTCAATTCAACAGATACAGGGGGGGGCGGGATAATCTTTGCCGTCGAATTACCGTGGCGGGATCGAAAAGTGGCGCGGGAAACAGTAATAGATCCAGCAGCGACTCGATATTAATCCATCCCGTAGAGTAGGGAGAGGGAGAGGATTCGTGGCGGGGATGGATAGAGTAGAGATCGGGCGAGGGATAGAAGAGGAGGGAGAGGAGGTTAGAGGGGGTTGAGAGGGTGAACGGCCCGTTTAGCGAGCAACCAGGGAGATCCTCTGTGATTGAGACAGCAGGAGCACCGCCGGCTGCGCACTCTCCTCTCTCACCGTCTGACCGTCTCCTTGATTGCAATAGTCTCTTCCTCTTTCCTTCCACCTGCACCTCTTCACAAGGAGAAGCCCCCTCTGCTAGCGAGAGGAGAGCGCCCTCAGCGCTGTACAAAAACGACTGCCGACGTTCCGCAACCTGCTTGTCTGAGTATCAAATCTTTCCAGTAGCTAGAGATATTGATAAGCAGAGACGCAGCTAGCAAATAGCCTCGAGGTTGTAAAATCGCGCCGAGGTCGTTTCGCGCGAGTGAGCGCATTTTCTCACACGGGGAGCGTGCCGAGACGTAGGAATGGGAATAGACCAACAAGACAAGAGGCCGGGAATAGCATTGCACATGTACGGAAGCGGCTCAGAAACCAAGGTAGAAGAAATTGCAAGCAAAATAAAAACAATACCATTGTGATAAGCTTTATCAGTGTAGCAGCATGGAAAAATAACGCGAAATGTGTGCGGGCGGAACGTACTCCATTATACCACGATAGGTTAACAGCATTAGGAACATAGACAGAGAGAGCGCGCAAGTTTGAAAATGTAAGATGGGAGGAGAATCGGATAATACAGAACGGCCCAGTAATCACCGAAAATTTAGGAAAAAAATACACGCGCAGTGATGGGGGGCAGCGGGGTGGCAGCGAGACCAGGCACAATACAAGAATACATGGGGACTCTCATCCAAAGATCGAGGGTGCAGTAGAAAAGAGTAGAGAGCAGACAGCTAGAGTCGTCACGTTATGCATGTTTAGTAGCTAGCACAAGGACGGGCGGAAGCTGCTGATGCTAACGAGAGTAAAGGAGAAGACGGGAATCAACAGTGGAAGAAGAAGAAGATCATCGGAAGCACAAACGAGGGGGGCGACGAGTTCACCCAAGGACTCTCACAATCTTCCTCGGAGAGGTTAAAGCACGAGTACTATCCCTCTGGAAGGAAGACAGCCCCGAATGGTGGAGGAAAGAGAAGGGGGAAAAGAATGTGCAATGATAAGCCGTGAATCATGTCACCCTCCTTTCCCCCATAGACAAAGAAGGGAATTGCAATGTTAGGAGCTGCGGTCTCCAATCCTCAGGAATCAGGAGCAAGAGGAGAGAGCGCAAAATAAAGCAGAGTTATAATGGGAGGAGAGCGTTCTGGGAAGCGATGGAGGAGCATGCGAGGAGGGGGAAAGGCGGAAAGGCGGAAAGGCGAGCGAGCAATCAAGCGAAACAGACACTGGAGAGACAATCGCTAGGAAGGTAAATAAATTGCGGATTGGTGTACACACCGTTTAGCGCAACTCTTCATACACGATTGCGCGACTCCTTGTAAAACATCAACAAGACAACGCGAAAAATAGGCATCTACGAATAGTAACAATAGCACGAAACCAAATCTCCATTTTGCACAATACAGATCCCAGTAACAAGAAGGGACGGAGAGAGTGATAGGCAATTAGTATGCACGAGTGTGGCCAGCAATAAGAGATACCGTGACCATGAGGGGGGTGAGCTATCAGCTACCGAAAGCCTCTCAGGCGGCATGCGAGTAGACGGCGAGGGTCTGGCGGACGTGGTCGGGGAGGCAGGCGAGCGACTGCGGGTGTGCCCCGCCGATCCGCGAAATTAGAACCTCCGAGAAGTGCTCTGAAATTCTCGTGTTATTTTCATGATACATCTGGTTACAATAAAAACTCACTCTTCCAGTTGACGACGTTGGGAAGCAGGACTTCGGGTGGCGCTGCCTGCTGCAGACGGGAGAAACCAGGGTTGAACTCGCCCTCGTCGTCGTACATCGCCGCCTACAAGGATTACTGTAACAATATGCTTCTCCCAATCTCACAATGTCATACTGACCGCGTTCATCACCCCAAATTTTATTGTAGCCACAAAACGACATTCAAAGCTAATACTAATTTCGTATATCATCGCCGCCTTTACGATTGCGAAAGCAGCAAGCTTCTCTCAATCACAGACTGATGCCGTACCTGTGCCTCCTCCTCCGTCGAGTGGTTGCCGTGGACCACAGCGCCCTCGCAGATCTTCACACCCGCATCGGCGAGCGTACCAAACAAGTCGCTGTAATTTTCGCTCATGACAACTCTCATAATGATTTCAGGCTCCCTTGATACTCCTTGTGGTAATTGTTCACCTGAGTGCGCCGTACGCCGTGTCCATCATTTCTCCCAGTCCAATGATGACTATCCTCTTCTCAGCATTCGACGTCGCGTCCGCGATGCCCACAAGTTCGGGCATGATGACCTACAGTATCCGATAGATCGATCATAGATTGACCAAATACCGTACCTTCTCGACGACCATGCGGTACATGCCCGTCTGGATGTGCTCGAGTGCCTGGAATGGGTAGACATTATTTTTTTTAGTAAACATCACTCGATACCTGGTGCACTTTCTGCGCGCCGCACACAACGTGGAATCGGAAGAAAAATACGAGGAAATTCTTGACAAACTTCGGTGTCCGGGACGTTTGGATCTGAAAAGGAGAATGGAACATAGAGAGAAATCTGGAACATCGCACCCGGTTGAACATGGTGTTGAGCAGCGTCGCGAGAGGCCTGTCCACTGTAGTCGCCATCTGGAATGAAACATTAATATTTGAATTGGCGCCTTTCGGACGACGTTCGAGAAGGAGACAAACGGATCGATCAATAGCAATAAGACTTGCCTCAACGTGCGGCAGGATGGCGTTTGCCATCGCGAAACCGTGCTGGTCAAGCGATTTGATGCGCATAAGCCTGAAAGGAGTCGACAATGTTCTCGAATCAATCGATGTAAGTTGCGATTCGTAATAAATTTCATAATAAATTTAGAGTACTAGTAATAATTCTCATGATAACTAATTCTAGTGATAAATTTTAACCTCGCATAGTGCTGCATGATGGCTCCTCCGTACTCGGACATGACTCGTTGGGGGCAGACGCGTAGATAAGACTCGAGAACAGCCAGCGCTGCGGGCACGTTCGCCGTCTTCGCCCAGAGCTACAATTAATAATCAATAATATTTTTTAAAAAATACGCTCAATACCTCCTCCTTGAGCAGCTCCCGCAGGAACTCGATGTAGGCGTCCGTGGGAGCGTTGCGGGAGGCGCACTCCGTCAAGAGTAGGCCTGGAATTCGAACATGTACTTTATTTACAACTTCCAGAATGCGATACGCACCTATAAGTTGAAGGGCGTAGGGGATGAGGTCGGTGATGTCCTGCGACAGAATCTGGCCGAGCAGCGGAAGGAGTGGTCGATCGATTCCGCCTTCGACGTGCCCCGATGTCTACAGGGAAATAAATTATCGATCAGAGCTCATAAGGAGAAAGATGATCTACCTTCTTGACCAGCACGCAAAGCGTCTCGAAGAGATAGTGCGTGTGGGCGGGGTCGGCCGGTGACGAGACCACGGCTGCCACGAGCGACGCCAGCTTCGAGGCAATCTCGGATGCCGAGCGAGCTGTCGACTCCTATAGGAAGAGAGCTGCGTTTTTACGAGTTCATATGAATCAAAGGAAATAGAACCATTTTTTTCAAACGATGAAGAAAAAATATTGAGGCGATTTCTGTTCTTACGCCAATAATTGCGATGAATGTTTTTTTCCCAATTCAACACTATTCTCACATCGATAATAACGACGACACGCATTAGGGCCTTGATGAGGTAGGCACTGTTGTGGGCCTTGGGGTCGGCATCGAAGGCTCCGACGAGCTTGGCCAACAACCGAGCCACGGGAACTGTCGAGGCGGAAAACAAGAGGGCGCCCTGGAAAAATCAATATGTTGTAGGGAAAAATCAATAAATCAATATCAAGGAATGTATTACATCCTGTTGCCGCACGAGTAGTAGCCGCTCGAGTGCGTACGCCGCGTACTTGTGGACGATGGGGTGGGACGATCCGAGCAAGTTCTGAAAATGTTCAATAATATATGTAGGATGATCAGTGTGAAGGTTCCGGTGATGCAGACCCAAAGAAAATGTCCATCGCAAAGACTCCTCTTTCAACGATAGAAGGGGGGAGGGCAGATCACGGAGCAACAAAAATTCCCTGTGCGTGATTTTTGCCCAGAGGATAGCGATCATAATCTATCCACCAAGGTCTGTATTATTCGCAGAACGAACCTCGATGGTAAGCACGGTTTCTTGCAGGGTTTCCGGCTGCAGTTGATTGCGGAAGAGCACGACAAATCTGCAAAAAAATATAAAATCGATAAACAAATTTTTAAATATAAATCGATAAAATGAATATCGATTAATGAAACAACCACGAACCGCAGAGCATCGGCCTTGAGGACAGGCGTGGCATTGACGTCGGACATGAGATCGGGTCGCACGTAGTTCGCGTAGAATTCGCCAATGTTGATCTGTAGAGGGAGGAATAAACATAGGAACAAAACAAAAACAAAATCGATATTCATTTTAAAAAAATCGATACCAGTTGGCTCGTAGACGTGGCTCCCTGCTTGGCCGTCTCGGTCTTGGCCACAATGCCGCGAATGAGGCAGTATACAACGTCGCGCTTTCCCCAATCGCCCGCGTTGACGCACGATGTTATCGCTTCCGATAATATCGGAGTCTGTAGAGAATATCGGAGTCTGTAGAGATGTTCAGGGTGAATTAAAGATAAAAACAATTATAAAAAATGAGTGAAAAAACCCACGAGCTCGCTTTCAAATCTCTTGCAGAGTGCACGCACGAGGTCAACGGCTCCCTTGCGGCGCGTGCCAGAGTCCGTACCTTAATCGTCCGATGCGATAAACACAGTAATGATGGCGCAAAACGCCGCTAGCTCCGATACACCTCGCTACTACGTTTATCGTCATTAATTATCCAGACAAACCTTCCAGGTCCTTCTTGATGTACTCGATGGGCTCGTCCTCGAACAGTTCCACGTCCTCCTGCCGCAGCGTCATGTTGCGAATGGCGACGCCTTCTGAAGATAGGAAATTAATTCCTGGTCCAGTTTCCATTGATTCGTCATGTTTCCCATGTTGATGATCTCCATTAAAACCACAATAAATATATAAATATAACATGAAAGAAAAGGAATCAGACCTGCAAGAGTCTTCAGCACTCCCTCGGACCGGAAGGTGTCCTCGTAGTGAGGTCGCGTCGCTATGGCGGAAAGGAAGTCCATCGATGCGCACACCATTCCATCGTACCTGCAAAATCACAATATAATAAATATTGTGCAGTGAAATATGTCTCCAGCCATTTTTTTGCGAAAAAACGGAAAATTAAATATTATAAAAAAGCATTAACCTCGTTTCGCCGCTCGTGTTCGCGAGGAGGCCCCAGATGGCATTGATGAGTCCCGGCATGTGGCTCTTGATCTCGTCCTCGTACCTCTGCGCGTACATCGTCACCACTTCGCACATCTCCGTCTGCAAGCGAAAACGTATTGAAATTAACGATGTCTTCGAATCAGCTTTACAGTACTGATCTCTAGTCTTCAGAGTGGCTTTTCCGTCTGCAATACCGAACCACGAGACGATCATTGAGGTTGACCCGATTGAACAGGTGTTTGACCCGATTGAACTCTACCGCACCTTCAGGCGATCGAGTGGCGTGGGCTCTCCAGCTCCGGAAGTTAGCGCGGGCGCAGTCACGGAGAAGAGGATCAACATGCCGTCGACCCACTTTTTCAGGTTATCCTAAAAGAATCAAAATGGAAATGGAAACAATTTGCGACAAAAATGACCTCGAAAAATTCAGGAAGATCCTGGGTACAGAGGGAGTGGAAGACGGAAACGACCGACGTCAAGAGATCGAAGAGTTGCGTGGCGTCCTGAATAAAATTGATTGGATATGTGCATCGATCAGTAATCGATAACATAAATATAATAAATCGATAAAACTATTACTACTGACATTGGCGCTGAGTTGTGCGGCTCCACCGGAGATCTCAACGAGTCGCTCGTACAGGAGCGTCAGCGGAGCCTGCACCTCGATCAAGCACGCCTTCAACTCTGTCCAGAGAGCGGTCGACTTGCTCTCGTAGCGGTATCTAAGAAGTTATACTTCATAATTTTCAAACATGCGTACGTGATGATTATTCTCCTTGAAATAAAAAGGTCCAAAACGTTACTTGTTGAAGAGCTGGTCCATGGTGCTGAGGGACGCGTTGAGCTTCTCGAAGTTGTCGTACGCTTCCATTTGTGATGCGAGCCCAGCCACGAGCGTGGGCCATCGTTCTGGGAAGTCTTTCTGAAAATTACAATCATTAGAAAGTAAAAAATAAAGAACAATACCTTCGCCATGAGGAAGACGGCGTTGGATAACAACTTCTGAAGGTTGCCCGAGTGCCCGAACATCGCCTAGGACAAAATCATGATGGAAAGGGCCAGTCGCCCAGACCCCAGGCCAGGTTGGGTTTTGAGGATCTCGCAAGGTTGGAGTTGCTGTTTTTCACTTTGAGTAGTAAGTAGTAGATCAAAAATGAGAAAGCTGCCTATTGGTAAGAAACCAGTTTTCAAACCTCGAGCAGCATTTGGCGTAGTTGGTTCTGTTCGTGATCGCCAACTTCCACTTCAGGCGCATCGCCCTGCAATTTTTTAGAGAATATATTGCATAAACTATACCTGTTGTGGAGCACTCGGAGCGTTCTAATTCACACGCCCGGGCAATAGCAATGACGGACTGTTTTTATCTACCTCTTCGAGCCTAATCAGCCTCGAATATTGATTGAAAAAGGTAAACTGGTGCACCGTCATTGGGCATTACTCCAGTGTGCGAATTTGAACACTATTGGAGCCAGAATATATTCAGTGAAGGCAGAAAAAACTAACCCAATTCGTCCGGACGAAGTTCTTGAGGGCTACGGAAGCGGCGACACGAATTTCGCCCGCAAGTCCCGCACTGCACACGAGCTCGATGAGGACGACTCCGAATCCTACAGATATTTATATTTAATGATTATTTTCTGCCCGGGAAATCAGTGACATCAGAGAATTTTCGGCATGAATTTTTACGATCTTTTGACAGGGTTTTTTCTCACTATCTGGATAGAAGGAGTTTAATGAAACATCATGCAATAAAAACTGGAATGACTCCTACCGGGCACGCGCGAGTTGGCCTGGAGTGCTCGCTCGGCTTCTCTCCGGACGTCGGCGGACTGCTCAAGCGTGCGCGCGAGGATCGCGGCCACCTGCTCGCAGTTCATCCTGCCGTCCTTTCTGTAAAGATTCATTATAATCGAGAATGCAGAAACGATTTATCATAACGCGACGAATGCAAAGCAGGAGACATAGAGGTACCGCGTTAGACCGACGATCTCTAGGAAGCAAAGCCATAAACAAGCACACACACTCCATCAAAGAAAGATGGAGATATATAGACTGGAAAGACTTGACAGCGGCACCGCCATAAAGTTACGTAAACCGGAATTGTGTAAGCATGAATTCGCGGACTTTCGAAACGATAATTATCGAAACTCGCATGCAGATTTACAGCGTCACCTTCTGAAATCTTCCGCGCAACAAGCCTATATTCTAAGTAGATCAAAAACGGAAAAAGACAATTTTTGGCGGGCAAATTTAACGGAATGTTCAGGGATATTTAGCCGGGCCAAGTGATGCAATCGACGCGTTGTTTGACTGGAATGACTTGACAGAGCTCCTCTGCAGAGGCACCGCCATAGAGCTACATAAACTGGAATTGCGTAAGCATGAATCCGCGGACTTTCGAAAAACTAATTATCGAAGCTCACATACGGATTTACAGCGTTACCTATCTGGAATCTTCCTCGCAATATGCCAATATTCAAAGTAGATCAAGAACGGAAACCATTTTTGGCGGGCAAATTTAATGGAACGTTTAGGGATATTTAGTCGCGCCAAAGGATGGATACGGCGCGTTGTTTTTGAATCTCTGTCCAGCGGAATGTATGAAGATCGGAAATAAATAAAGAATAGAAATGAAATCAAAGAAGATCAGGCGGAAATTTTTCGGAGAAAAATTGTTTTTCAAACTGGCCATTATGGTGTGCCATGCACCAATGTAGTGCGCTGAGTGTGCAAATGAGGATTTATTTCCCGTTCCGGCTCCACAAACAAGAACTTGCAAGTTTTAGCGAGCAGTCACCTTTAGGCAAGAATGTACTTAGTAATTGAAAAGCATTCTTGAATTCTGTCAAAAAAGTCAAATACTCATTTTTGGCGGCTCTTGATCCTCATTGGGTCGATGGCCTTATCAGGCTGACCCTGAAGTTGTTTGCCTGCCTGGATTCCCTAATTTTCCCGAGCGTGTGTGGGAACAATTCGATGTGTCTCGAGCGATGGACTAGCCGCCATTTTATCAAGAGCACTAGGAGGACGGAGTTGGGGACGGCTAGGTCGAATCTACCGGTGCTAAATGTGGGAAAGAACCAATTGGCTATTCGACGCCGCCATCCACGCCTTTGTTGGGCCTTGGATGCTGGAACCCTGCATCTTTTAACGAATCTGTTTATGTCTTCGAGGCATGTGAGAAGTGTATTAATCGATCGTATATTTCAAAGACAATCAGTCGGTAATTGGACATGGTTTGCTTTTGAACAGCTTTCGTTTTATTTATTCGCCCTTCTCGCTGATGAGCTGTGGTGCACGGCGCGACGTTTCGATGAGACTGCCCTGAAAGAATCTGTTTGGACCTTTATTCTAAAATACTCTTACGTTGTAAACGCGGAATGGATGGCCGGCTTTGGCCAGTGCGAGTCCAAGCATCGAGGCCTAAAATTTATGTTTCATTTCCCTACGGTTTGCTTTTGTGTAGTCTCGTTTCAACTCAATAACCTGTGTTCCAGCGTTGCAATACGTTACGGAATTCTTGGACGGATCGTATCCAGCAGCGTTGAGCGCTGAAATTCCATTGAATCGCTGCTCCGCAGCCCGATTCGAGTTCACCATTTGCGATTTCGGACGCCTCCTTCAGCTCTCCGTCGGGAGTGAGTAGTGTCGGAATGGGCACGTTCTTTGCTCCCTTGAGGTGCGCTCCGGGTGCGCCGTTGGGAGGGAATGCCAACGGCTCCGCTCCAGTGTACTGCGGATGGGGGCGGGCATCCAGAAGGTTGCGCTGGGAGCCTCGTGTTTTGCGTAGATTGATTTGTGAAATACCTGCGCTCCATCGCTCGATCCGCCCTCAAACAGCTCCTCGAAGGTGGCGAGGAGCGAGGCGCTCGGCTCCTTGGCAGCCCAGTTGCCGAGCTTCAATGATTGAGTATGCAGAATAATCTTATTTGAGAAAAATATCAATTCGGGACCCCGAATAAAAAAACTGCGATAGGAACCTAAAGGGGAAACTATAACTCAAAAAAACATGAATCCAGAATGTGGCCAAGGATCAGCAAATTTACTGCGTGAGCCACAACGTGGTCGACGCTGAGAGATTGCTGCTAGTCCTAGAGATACCGTGGGCCTGGAAGCCTCCGCAGTCGTGGTGCCTCCCTCGGCTTTCCATCGCTCGATGCCGCCCTCGAGGACGCGGACGCGCTCCATGCCATACGCCCTGAGGAGCCACCAGGCACGCGACGCAAACATCATCCCTCCAGCTGCTCCGCGACTGTAGACAATGACATCGTCGCTCTGTAGTTATTAAGATTTATGTAAATCTTTCTAGTATTAGTAAATTTTTGCATTACTTCGTTCAATCCCAGCTTTCGAGCGTACTCCTGGAAGAGCGTCGGAGGGTAGAGCGAAGATTTCTGGAATCTGAAATAATTTCTCGGTGTGGTTTAGCGGCGAGTCCTTACTTGGATGGGAAACACGCAATGTCGTTATGGAAGTGGACAGCGCCAGGGATGTGTTCCTTTTCGTATTCGGGGTTTTTCTAAATTCGCTCCATTGTAAACCATTGTATTTCGCATGAAACTGACCAACTCCGCCATGAGCTCGTCGAATTTTCCGCACTTCTTCTCGGCGAATTCTTCCGGTGTGCACGCCGGAGCAGGCGAGTACGTCGCATCGAGAAGGCGCAGCGACGACGGGGCTTTCTATAATAAATTAACACGTAATAATTAAAATACAACCTATAACCCATAATTCTAACTTGTAATCACAAGACCCCCCCAAAATGAGTGCACCTTGATCAGCTCTTTGAGCTCGGCAACACGAATCGTCGACGACATTCCCGGTTGGCTGGCAAAGGCCTTGAAAGATGCGAACATTACTATGCTAGTGTGGCAAGAACGAGAGATCGTTAGAAGCGCTTGAGACCAAGAAAGCAAGTGTTACCATGGATGCAAAGGGAACGAAAGATAAACGAGCGGGAGACATAACAAGACGCCCCTACATAGGCAACATGGCACTACTCACTCGTTGTCTATCGACCCGGCTCCTAATACCGGTGGATCGGTGCACACCCGGTAAACAACACACACACACGCAACTTGCAACATTACCCTGCAGGCGACTGCAGCGACTCGACCAGAGAGCATTGCCTAGGAGTAAACATGGAGTCTTTCGCGCGCTTTTATAACGATTAAATGAATCACGAGGCGACCAACGGGAACCACTTCGCACGTAGGCCACAAAGCATACAAGCACAAGAAGAATGCATGCATACTTGGGAACAATTCCTGAGATCACTCAGGCATCGAATAGTTTGTGGTCAACGTGAGCTGCAACAGGAGGGGGGGAGGGTCTGAGAGGAGGGAACGGAATACTCTGCAGTGAAGCGAGTAAACAACAGCCGCACGCGTGCGCTGTGTATTTTCGGGGCTAACCCAGAGGTGGCGTGAACCTTATCCGAACGGAGAAATAACTCTGCAACTTTATCGCTCGAATGCGTACTGATAGAGATTCGTATGGAATAATACGTGAATAATTTCGAGCATAAAGTTTGTCAAAACAGTTGAAGCGAATCTGAGGTATTGTCTAAAGTAATGAGCGCAATATTATGCCTTTGGTGATTGGGGTGTAATAGTAACGCCTCTAGAAAATTGCATAAAAAGTATAGCATAAAAGCCATCCATGTCTTGTTCTAAGCTGCAGATGGGGCTATTGTCGGGCACCAAAACCCGGAAAATTCGCTCGGCAGCATATTTTACGCCAACATAATAAATTTTCCGCATCTTCATGGCCAGATCCAAGTGGTTATAAAACGGTGGTAGATGAAGAACTGCTTATTCCTACGCTACCATGGTAATTCTCCGAGTTTTGGTGCCCGATAATACAGAAAGGACCACTAAACGACATGGGAGACAGGGGATAGAGGAATGGGGGATCTGTATAGCTCTAAATACTATTAAGTAAGCGGGTCGAATAGCCTCCTGGGCGTGGGTTGGATGAGGGGAGGATCGCGGCTGCTTCCCGCTCCCTTCACCGGCGTCTCCGATACGGGGCCGAGCAGCGAAGGCCCGAGCACCGTTGGGTAGATCGATTTGGCGTTCGACTTGCGGGGCGAAGAGCTTTGGGGAATCTGCAAATAGCCCGATAGAATTTAGTCCACAACGGTACGTATTATTACAGTAAGTCATAGAAACATCTAAGAAATTCGAGAACACGATGGTTCTGCACCGGTTTTCAGACTATAGTAAAACTTTTCGTGGAACAGGTTTTTATAAGAATAACTACATTAATAGCAATAATTACCCTAATGGTCGGCGGGGGGAAGTTGGATGCGGATGCCATGAGCGTCGTGCCCGCTTTCCACCCTCCTTCGTACGCAAAGAAGCGCTCCCAGTACTCCTGAAGGAGGACATTATTGAGGTTTTAAATTTCTAAAAAATGAAAATGACTAAAAACTTTAAAAATTTTCAGAAAAAATAATCATTAAAGGAGGGGTTCGGGGACCTTCCGAGTCTCATAAGTGACAATGTTCAGGTGGTAGAGCTTGAAAAACCCTATCGAATGGTATATGACACTAAGAATTTGGATGTTTCTATGGTGAGATACAGCGTTCAGAAAGGCTTCCCTGAGAAACAGGGACGGCGCGAAATTCAAATTTCGCACCTGATACAATATTGGCAGCTTGCCAAATCCTCAGACGACGCACCTTGTGCATTATGAGTTGTGTCACTGTTATCTGTCAGTGATTAATTAGTGAATATGTTCTGTTGGCAAGTTGCCAAATTTCGACACCGAAGGTCCCCAAACCCCTTCTTTAAGGAAACAATAAAATATACGCGCATTACACGCCTACTTTTTCCTCCCCAATTTCCTACCGTTTCAATAGAAAGCAGTGCTAGCATGACGTTCTCCTGTTTCGCCATGTCGTCGCTCGAGATTCCAGTCTCAATATGGCTGAACGGATTTCCGACCACGGCCTTCGCCAGAGCTTTGGCAAGATTCCTTGCGGGCATCTTGTTCTTAGTGGCCCTATCGGCCACGTGCTTCCAGTGGATCATCAAGTATGCCAGCGTGTCGCGATTCGGCTGCGGCAGCTCGCAGATGCCCTGGAAGTTAAAAGATAGCATTTAAACTTCCCATATCAATTATAGTATAAAGGTATTAATAATGAATATATTTCGACGATTTTAAAATATTTTTGAAAAACTTACCCGATGCATCATCGCCGAATCTTGTGCCTGCGCTGCTTGCACAAACTCTTCGCGAGACGTCTTCGGGATGAGGGGGTCCTGAAGGGATTGTGTCTGATCTCCTCACATCATCCCTAGAATCAGCCTAATCGATAAAACGTACCCCGAGGCTTTCGAGTAGTTTCTTGATGCATCCCGTAATGGTCTCCACGTACTGCAGCTCCATACGGGGCGTCGCTCGCTCGGTAGTCAGTTGGAGAAGAAGGTTTTTGATCTTCAAGGGAGGTCCCGATATAACCGACAACCGTAGTGATGCAAATATTAGGTTGATCGGAAAGTAATGGTACATCGGCGATTTGAAATTCGGTTTCTCTGAGTACGATTGATTTCAAGGCATGCACGTTTGGGGTTGTG
>JACMIG010000626.1:6686-28554 GCA_014805385.1 Levipalatum texanum
CCCCCCCCCCCCCCCCCCCCCCCCCCCCCCCCGCCCCCCCCGCCCCCCCCCCCCCCCCCCCCCCCCCCCCCCCGCCATTTCTCCAATGTCGTTTTCAGATAGTCACTGCACGTGTCGAGCCCCGCGGAAAGGGCAGTCAGGCCGACATTTACTTTGGTCAGCTGGCAACGGCTTGGAAATGAGATGAGCCTATCCATCTATCCGTCGATTTGTTGCAAGTATCCATTTTATCCGTCTGTATTCACTCGTCATATTTGATGATAAAGCAATGGTAGGATGATTATGAGAAATGGCATTATGCATGGATTCACACCTTCCGCTTCGGTTAATCAACGACTGCGAAATGTCGGTTTCCGAGGGAGCTGTGTGGGAATCCCTGACGTGTGTTCAGCTATCCATTAATCCTTCGTAATGAGAAAGAGCCTCCTGCCCCTTGTTTTGTAGTTTTAGCAGCAAGGGCGATGTTAGTTCGGACGACATATAGCGCTTCATAAGGCGCTCTTGTCCCTGAGCGCTGCCTATTGCCATCGTCATTTTCTCGGTAGACAGTCAACAAGCTAACGATCCTCCGTGCGAACGCATTCGAATAATTTTCGCGGAAATTTATCGCTTTTTTTAAAATTTTCCGAAGGCTCTCATGAATCAAGCATCGCGAAGATATTGTCCGAGTGTTTTGTGTTCGGTTGCTGATTGATTCTCGCTCGTTTCTTCCAGGATTGCAAACATGATCCCGGGCATCAAACCTCTCAAGTTCAATTACAATGGTACAACCTGATTTTTAATGAGAATAATAATAATGTGATTCTTTCAGGAGACATGATGATCCATCCACACCGCGTTGCCGTCATGTTCGCGTACGGAGTACCCCTTCTAATACTGTGAGATTTGAGACATCCTTTTTCCTTCTTCCTAAGAGGCAAAGATTTGCATGTGAACATGTGCAGTCAAGATGTGTCCAAGTATCGATACAATGAAAAAAAATCAAAATGAATCGAACGGCACTGCAGATACCTCCTGATGGCAATCGGCCTGCGAAGAGGCGATCCAACGGGCAATGGCTCCTCGTTCTACGCCCTCATCGAATTCGCTGCTATCATGGTGAGAAGGGTCATTCATCGCTCGCTCTCAATAAAGAGAATATGGGAGGAACTGTCAAATTCATAAGAGATTATAGTACACGATTCATGTTTTGCGTTTTCCGCTAATTGTAAGTTGTTTCAAATTATAAAACAAGCACAAATACAAACCGCGGCAGATATCTCAAACCAGGAGGACCCCACCGCCTTCGGCGGTGGTGTCCGCCTGGTTTGTATATAGTAGTAGATTAATTTGGATTATAGTAGTAGATTAATTTTTTGATTGGCCCGAAAATATTTCACAAAAGTCCCCAGAAGAGAATGCATTTTGAGGACATTGCCACATATCTGCTCTCCATCGTCGCCTATCGTCTGCCCCTCCTGAACTCCTTCTCAGAATTCTTCAATGCCTGGAGCCCCGACTGGAAGACGAATACCATCTTCGGGTACAAAATATTCGTATTTACGAAGCTTTCGCTTTGATGTCCTAGAGTTCCTCTCCCCTAAACAGAAAGTGCCGTCCTTTTGGATCGAAACGACTCGGTACCCATATGTATGCTTGAACAAAAAGAAGTCAAAATCGTAGCGCAGACAAAATATGTACATACTTTCAGCCTAATAAAGACGCACGGAACGATTTCGGTCGCAACGGAAAAAATTCAAATGCTTAGGGGTCTTCTAATGTGCTGTGCCGCTCGCGAATTCGCACTCGTCGCCGTTGGACTAAATCGCGTGACGTCACTCCTCTTCAACTGGAAGGTCAACCAATATGTTTTGATCGATTGCAAATTCGCTCCCAAAGTGACACTCGGTCGAACGACAATTGTAATAGATATCAAATATGTTTAGAACTGGTCCGGTCGCTCACTCTTCCTAACCTTCTCTCTGTGCATAATCGTCGCGTACGGATGCACTTGGTTCTGCTTCGATACGGACATCATGGTTCGTTGTTTCTATGAAAGTAAACTCGCGAGGGTAAGATTCGTGGGTATTTTCAGACCACAGCTTTTCAAATCCATTTTCTCCCTTGAAATTACCTGATTTTTCATGCCTTGTGCCCCCGCAGTGTTATGGCAGACGCTCTTCGTTAGAGCTCTGGGAACCTCTTTAGTCATTGTTATTGCAGTATATGCGCATCCCCATGGGCAACGACACCGCCGTCTACGTCATGTTTCTCGACTTCATGGCGAGGAAATGGGTTAGATAACTGGGGCGTAACAAAAGGAGATAATAAGAACATCCGACATTTCGCATATGCATTCTTGTCAGGAAAGATGTTATGAGAACTAAAAACAACGATATTGAATTGCGTTCATGGGAACTTTCGATATTTCTGATTATTTAAGTTTTTAGTGTGCAAGTGTTTGTCGAATGATTTGGCTACCTCAAATAGGAAATATCACTAAATTTCCAAACGATAATTACGAATCAGATAAAGCTGCCTTGACGAGGAATCCGAGAGGGCCATGGAACAGGAACAACATGTGATTTCAGCTCCACGATCCCTCGGTTCTGCTCGGATGGACGGGATTCACGTGGTGCGCGCAAGGAGCGATTTACCTTCTCATTGGTGAGGCGAGCCTTGAAAACAAATATATTCATAATTTTTTTCAAACATTTGTTGCCTAATTCCGGAATATTTAAGCTTGTGCCTGAATAGCGGTATGAAACGTAAGTATTTTGAAGCCTTCCACGTCGTCACGTGCAACACGCACAAGGAGGTCGAATGGCGCGAGTACAATCTCACCATAATATCTTTTCTCATCTGGATCTTCGACACCGGATTCCTGTTCCTACAGGTACGAAATAATCGATAAATACATAATTATCGATTATTTCCGATCGGCGGCTACCTGCTGGACCGCGAGGATTACGTCAACGCAGTGCGCGCAGCTCGTGTAAGTTGCGGTGCACTTGACGACGTTTGTTCTCAAGGCGGATACATGGGCGGAAATTAGGATCTTCCAGGTGATAGATCGGGTGACCCCTATGACCCTCTGAAACCATACTAGGGAGACCACCCATTGACAACCCGAGGAACCCCTGTCCGAGGATCCCAGCGTCCTCTGAACACTATTCGTCCCTTCGATGGCCCCTTTGGCTGCCATCGAAGAAGAGATGATGGTTTACATACATACTTCATATGTGGTAGAGTCGACACAGCGATGAGCAAGAATCGTCTTCCAATAACACACAAACTATGTTGTTTTGCAGGAAGGCTCAACGATCCTACCGACGGTGCTGGACATTCGCATCTTCGCAGTGCCGATCATCCTCTTCTTCTTGGACCGCGATTCGCGCCGCGCTGCTTTTGGCCTCGGAGCAACAGGTGCTAACAAACCAATTCCTGGACGGTGATAAAAAAACCGAAGCTGAATTATAATACTTTCAGCCAAGCGAGAATTGGACTCATCTGCATGAAGCAAGAACGAGAGAAAGAGGCACTGCATCATAGCAAGTTACAATATCGATTATAGAATACCCAGCTTATTCATGCTAAACAAAATCCACTAATTTATGTTTGAGGTAGTTGGCTTCAATGGTCTCATTTTGCGTTGACATCTCCGAAAACTCCTCCTTTTCAAGTGTGCATAGCGTTCGTAAAGGAATTGGATGAATTTTTGATTATTCGTGTTCTTCATCAATGGTTCATCGTGTTTAGTCATTTCACTATATTATCCAGATGTACATTCACCGTGATTTTCGGACATCAATTCTGTTAGAAACGCGTTTGGCCACAGTCGGCGGACCTTCACCCCGTCCGGTTGATGGTTTGCTTTGAGAATTGCTGTGATAAGAAGAACACGTTCTCTTGTTGCTTTCTGACACACGCTACGATAAGCAAGAAGTAGAGTGGAGTCGCCTTCTCCGTGACTTGTGATGCACATTTTACGTTGCGACCAGCAACCACCACCGGAGGGCTGACTGTTGCTTTCTGTCGAAAGTTGTACATCTCCTGCCCCACCCATCGAGCACCACGCCCAAGGGGATGGTATAAAATCTGCGGCCTAAACATCAGTACCGAAACTCGACGTCATCGAATCGAGCCATGATTCTGGCCCCAATCTTCTTACTCGTCCTGCTGGTCGGGGCTTGCTCGGCTTCTCAAGCCTTCCATACGACCGAGGTGAGTGTCGAATATTTTGTGCAACGAAAGGCAGGTCGGATATGCTCGTTTCGTTGTTTTGCATAATATGCACTAGAGTGCACTCAAGCGAATCATTGGTGGCAAAGTGTATTGCCTGGCAATAAAGTGATGCGGAGGCGACGCGCGAACTACTCGATGGTAAGCAGCGTAATGTTGATTTTTTGGGCCTTGATTGCATTCATTTCGCTGCTTGGCGCTGAGTAGTTCGTGCGTCGCCTCCGCATCACTTTAATACCGGACAATATTTCGGTGCTTGAATAAGTTGATCAATTAGGCACTCCAACCCGATGAGCTGCAATGCATGCTGCAAGCCGGCCTCACCGGCTTCATCGGACGCATCTGGAACGGATAGAAAGGCGCAAATACGCAGGGCATCGCCAATGTCTACAAAGCCCGCGATCTGGGTATTAGCGACAATCCAACCTCGTCGTGAAAATATTCCCGTTGTATCTAACCTCCTAGTCTACGAAAGAAACCTCGTTTTCTATAGAGAGAGAACAGTCTCGTACGGAACGGAATATTATAAACTTTCGGATCACGGATAAGAAGTCCTTTGCCTAATTTAATGTAGAATGTTTTAACTCACCTCCATTCCAGGATACTCCAAAGTTGATGGCTCGTTTATCCCGTGCCACGAACCCTCATGTTCTTGGCCGGAATATCAGGTTCGTATTAATCACTAGAAAACAATTATCCGGCTTTTTAGATGGAATCCGCACTGGAACGACTGAAGAGAGGCAATGCCTCTGTTGATATCATCTGGATCTATCTCCCAAGTGATTGGCCGAATGCTCATCTGAAGACAGATCGCGAGATGCTCCACGCTCTCGTCGACAAGGCCTTGTCATGGGGCAGGTATTGCCGCAGTCTGAAACGAAGATCTTTCTGCGGGCGCATCAATTCCGATCAACCGGCCAAACTGCTCGCAAATATTTTAAACGTTGAGAGTATGTTTAAAGTTGAGGAGAAGTTCATTTTGGATCAAGTAAGCTACTGGGAAGCAGACTGATATAAATTCCTCATGGCCAGGTTGCGGAATTTTTGCATGCGTACTCAAAACTGGGCAATGGAGTGGACAAGATTAGTAGCTGAGGATAAGCTCACGTTGCAGCGGGTTGGTGTCGCATCAACTGCGGCGGTGTTCGAAAGCCTCTTTGGAGACGCGTTCAATGATCTTCCTCCGCTTCCGCTCTGGTACGCATTTATAAAGTTATCCGGAACGAAATGACTAAAGGTGGACCGAGCAGACGGGACTCGCGGATAACACCGGATTCGTGCCCTTCGACGGTTGGCTCGAGCCGTCGATGCACGAGTACAGAGAAGTTAGTCATCCGCAAATATGAACTGCCATCTTTTTGCAGTTCAAAGGCGTCGGACTCTGTGGTCTCAAGCACTATTCCCTCAATCACTTTGAGCCGTTTTGAAGGGGCTTGTGTTGAGAGGCCTTGCAATTGATTGATTGATAAATAGCATTCGAAAACAATGATGCATACCAAGCAACTATTACGGGAGTCTCAAGAAATATCATAGTGCAAAGGACAGTTCAATTTGTGCCAAAGTGCCATGTAGCGAAACGCAAGCTTCACGGAAAATTTCAGCATCAGATTTTGTGCACTGCCTGCTAACGGACAAAAGTGTCTTGGGAACAAAGTGATTCCTCCCTCGCAATATACAACGATTGTCCCAAAAATCTTTATCGATCTGCATTATCTTGATAATATTTATTCTGACCTGAAATGAAATCTTTTCATAGCGGAGATACAATTACTTACTGAATTCCGCTGGATTTGAGTTTCTGTTCGAGAATCAGGTCGCAGGATGCCTGAATACACGAGCATGAATTTCTTTCATATTGTTAGGACTAACGCGCTGCCCAGTGAGAAAGAAAATCGTGAGTCTAGTTATAATCTCATGATCAAGCTGTTTGTACCCCATTTGAACCTTGAACACGAAATTGACATTCTGCGTATCAGTTGCACATGTATAGTGAGTGTAGATCTTCCTGTTCTTGTCGTTTTTGGATTTTCTCTGAATTTAGTTTCGATTCGCTTCCAGAAAAAAAGACTCGCCTTCATGAAGTAGTCTTCCATGAATACGCAGGCAGTCCTCACGGTGTTATCACCTGAAAAAATTCAACGTCTAGAAAAATGAATTGCTTCCAATGCTAAGCTAAAGCACCCTCAAGACTTTGTGCAATCTCACTATCCCATATTCGTCAACTGCAAACCTTTATAGGAATTAATGTGATCGCTCATTCTGCTGGATGGGAGCTTCTTCTCGAAGAGGTCCTTCTAAAGCTCAATTTCGATGAGCTTGGGATTAAGCGAGCCTTGTTCAGGAAGAGAATGAAGGCCGCTGAGAGTAAGTAGCCGTTGCGTAACATCTCCCCGAACAGATGCGCCGAGTCGCGGAGACGATTCTGCGAATGGACGCATTCATGAGTAAAATTAATTTGAGGGATCGTTCTCGAAATCCATGTTATATAATAGGTGTGCTTGAGCGCACAAAAATATAATCGCGCATACAGTCCTTTTCTTCGGTTCCCGATGTTGAAAAATCTGCGAATGAAGGACGGGTTCGATGTCTTCTACGTCTTCCACCCTCTGAAAGAAATTCTACGCTACCAGCAGACATATAAAAGTTTTATCAAAACGACGCGAAAACGTTTCAGATTTGATGCAAACTTTTTCTTTGTGGAATGATTTCTTTCTGCACATTCTCATCATACAATTAGTACCTGGTCATAGCTAGACATGCTAACAACGAAGAGCACCGCAGCGCATCCCTCGAAGCAGTGAATCCATTTCTTGCGGTATGTCCGTTGTCCGCCAACGTCGATTAGACTACGGAAAATTTTGTTCAGTTCGAATTTTTCATCCATCACCTTCCAACATGTATTATTTTCTAATGCGGTGCAGGTGGGAATCACTAAGTGATGCGGGGGAAATAGCACACTTTTTGTGCTCATGGTAAAACCAGATAGGGATTTGACTGCCTTTTCCTGCACAATATCACAAATGACGACGACCTTTAATTTCACGAATATTTACCCTATTTTTCTAGCTGCATTTCTGAGAGCAGAAAAGATGAGAAGTGCGGAGTTCATACCGTATGGTGAGGTTGGCGAATGCAAAGTTGATCTCGTTGATGTTCTGCGTCGGAATGCGCAAATTGAGGATGTCATCCGTGCTCGGTATGAAGGATTCGGAAAGCACGCGAGAACGGATGGGAAGGAAGCTGAAAAATAGAGTAGCGGGGAAAAAGCTCCTGCGGACAAATTGCCGTTCGCCGAAAAGCAATATCCTTTTGAAATTTGTATATTTTAGGAAAAATTACTATGAATACATCAACCTTTTGGATCTTCCTTTTAGATTTTTAGAAGACAATTCAGTGTCACTCACTATGAGTGGTTGTCCGGGAGCGCAGGCCAGTTGGGGTTTTCAATGAGGAACATGTTGACGCACTGCAAAGCGAGTGAATACTTGAACATCAGTCTACAAAACCTTGAGATCTCCGAAACCGCGCAGCTCGTAGATCTCTTGTTCGACTGTTAGGTAGAGTGTCCATTGAATGCCGCGCGAGAACCTCTCGATCATGCTCTGATAAGCAATAACATACTGTAATCAACTATCTAGAAATATGCAAGGTTGTTAGTAATGTCTCATCTCATCAACGGGCGTGCCGAAACTTCCGTCTCACAAATTTCCGCTCTAATAAGGAGTCTACGGATCAATTATCCTACTCTACGGAACCCAGGCCAATTTGCACACAAAAATTCAGCCTTTGCTAATTTCTGCCCTCGAAGATACAAAGAGAGTCTTCTAACGATCACAAGTCATAGTGGCGAAAGAGGAGAAGCGGGGGCACGGCATAATACTAGCGTTAAAATATCATCATGACAAATATTATTTCCCCCTCCCCATGAATTACCAATTCGTGGATATCCACATCCAAATAGGTCGATAGAATGCCTTCAGCGATGATCGAGTAGATCTGAATACAACACAATAAAAATCCGGTCCGAAATTTGGGAACTGTCGACTATGCCAATGCGCTTCAATTAATGCCTCGCCTTAAAGATATTGAATCGTATGTATTTGGCGTAGCTGGCAAGCTCATCGTCATCGGCGTATCCATTCATATGAAGAATCCTGTAAATAAAGGAATTAAGCATGACTGTTTTATGGGAACCATTTTCTGTGGAGAGAGAACGATCGGTCTATAAACATTTGAACCGCATAAAAATTACCTCATTTGCTTCAAGATGGTACTCTTGCCGGCGTCAGCGCCGCCTCAATGAATATCCATATTGATTGGAAGGATGCATGTCCGTTCACTCTTTTCGCGGAGCATTTCGCTATCGACAACAAGACATCGAAAAAACCGTGCACGAAGAAGTTATTCGCACCGAGGAGAAGAATCTTGACGCGATCGACTTCCGCAAGTTTTTGCTGCGCAATGTCACGATCGATGGCGGCCGACTCACGGTAACTGCCTCGACTCAAATTTGCTTTTTAATGATGATCAACGTTCTACACAACGAACCTCAGCGGCAAATGGTCGGTTGGCGCAAACTTTTCGTACTGCGGCCGCGCAGCTTCCACGTCTGAATAAAAAACTTTAAAATAATGCGAGAATGTCTAAAAATATACATATATGCACATTTGCGTATTGCAATGAACAAATCACACGAAAGTTATCATCCTCAAGCGGGCATAACATCTCGAAGGATACCTCGACTTTCGTCAGATTCCTCCAGTCGCGAAGGTTTTGCGACATTCGTGCTCAGTCGTCCACCCATTCCTTTGGATCTGCATTCAAATATGAAGAGAAAGAATTTCAAAGACATATTATAGTTTGAGCGGGATTATAAGTATCGCGAAATAGATGTGGCTTGCGAGGTAATAACCATGTGCTCGCGGTTGGGAAAGAATGATAATCATCTTCCTAGTAAAAAACGAATCATCGAAGTGGAAATAGAGGAAAATATGGTTGTTCGGGGATACGGTAGGTGATAACAAAAAGACCATCACCTCCCCCCTCCATTATCCTTCGAGGCGTAATATGACTAATATGAAATGTCATCCTTCGCACGCAGAGAATGCCAAAGGAATGAGAAAGAAAAGGGTATGTGGAGGAAGCATTCACTTGAACCATTCATGATCAGGTAAGTACATGCACTCACTGTCAGCTCTGTGACGAGTAATCGACAAAGAAAGCCATTTTCCTATGGAGCCGAATGAAAGACCACGTTTTCTATTCCAAGTAGGAGAGAGTCAAGTGCCCCGAATATTCTGCTATAAACAATCTTGATAATATCACGTGAAGATAGACAGTAGTGGGGGTGAGCCCTGTATCGTTGAAGTGTTGTTGACTGAATAGTAGCGAATGCCACTCAGCGCACCTTATTGTTAGCGTAGCAGCTGAAGCCTGAAATTATAATGGGTCGACTGCTTCTTCACATAATGGTGGTTCTTCGCGGATATAATGTGCGTTAATTCTAAATGCTTACGAAGGATTTCTACATTTATTTTCTTCCCACATTAGAGGGACAAAATGAAAGGGAGAAGCTGAAGTGTCATGATTCAAAATTCACAATCAGTTTAGGATGTTTGTGATTATCCTATGGAGGCTGTGGAGTAGGGTTGCTGAAACGGGACCGTCCGCGGACGCTTGGTCCGGTGTCTGGAAAAAACTGGACGGTCCGATTTTATCGGCGTCCGCGGACCGGTCCGGTTTTCCAGACAGAGAAAACGGACGGTCCGTTTTCCTGTCTAGAAAAACGGACGGTCCGGTTTTTGACGGACCGTCCGCCTTTTCGTCTCCAAAATCGGTACAGAAAGCGAGAATACCTTCAGATGATACAGGAATGGCCTTTTTTGGCGGATATCAAATGTTGATCATATGACTTATAAACTTGTTTGGCGGCAATAATGAGTGCCCCGTTTCAGATAGGAGACATTTTTTCCATAAAACATTCTACTCTGAAACTAAAATTTCGAGATATCCGTGCCTGGAGGATGTATTTAGGAACTTTACCATTCCTTTTTCATTTTGATCGGGATTCATGTCGACTGATTCGAACTGTCATGCGATTCAAATTCTTCCGGTGAGGTGAATATTTCAGTCATCTCGAAGCTTCGAGAATTCTGTTGTTTATAAACATAAAATTCGAGAGGGAGAAAAATTATCATTGATCCCTTGTCATGCAGGTATTTTCACATTCTGTACTAATTGTGGAGACAAAAAAGGAGGACGGTCCGCCAAAAACCGGACCGTCCGTTTTTCTAGACAGGAAAACGGACCGTCCGTTTTCTCTGTCTGGAAAACCGGACCGGTCAGCGGACTGAGACAAAACCGGACCGTCCGTTTCCGGACGGTCCGCCGAGGGAGTCACACCGGACGGTACCGTTTTCTGTCCGTTTTAGCAACCCTACTGTGGAGATAGAGCTGTTTTTAGAAGGTGAGAGCTCCACGATCATGCTCCCCGCGGGTGGGGCTGCCACCCCCGAATACAAAAAGGCTCGCGGATTTCATTGCATGTGTTACCACGCATTATGTTTTATTATTTGCTCGGTTAAGAACGATAATCCAGAAAGACAAACGTACCACGAAGAAATGATCCTTTCATCATCCAACTTGCATTCGTAATTCCATGCACTTTTATTGTCCAAAAATGTTTTGTAACACCGCTGTTCAAAGAAACGGATCTCGCAACAGTGTATCAGACATTCGGCTTCTCGGAAATGGGAGCATGGCAACGAAGTGACTCTCGAACTTCTCAACAATACCTTCAATTGTCATCATTTAGGAAAATGGCTTTATCGGTCAACAATATTTCGATAATATTCATCCGGACCTGAATAAAAGGGTCTTAGCGAGTATAACGATTTCTTACTGTATGCCGCTGGATTTGAGTTTCTTCTCCAAAATCAGATCGCACGAGGCCTGAATATATGGTATTGGACAATTTTGTTTATCGTAGAAATTACTAGATCATCAAATTCCGTATTCCTTTTACTATTGCCCACCCAGTTCAGGAAAACATGAATATAGTAATACTCTCTACTCTCGTTGTCAGAATGGATGCCATTTTTATAGTCGCATAGTATATACCTTGAAAACAAAATTGACGTTCTGTGTATCAGTAGCACAAGTAAAATGCGTGTAGATCTTTCTGTTCTTGTCGTTCTTGGACTTTCTCTGAACTCGCTTCCAATTCATTCCAATATTTTCAGCTGCACCTTCATAAAGTAGTCCTCGATGAACTCGCAAGCATCGTTCATCGTGTTGTTTCCTAAAAAATGAAAAGATTTTTGAAAACTTAGTAGGAGCATATGTTAAAACTCAACACGTGTTTTACAATACACAAAACTAATTTCCCTCAATATTCGAACCCAACATCTCTTTGACGTCAACTGTAATATACCGTTGTAAGTAGGGACGTGATCGCCAATCTTGCTGGAGAGCAGCTTCTTTTCAAAGAGGTCTTTCTGGAGAGCAAGCACACTCGATAATGGCGATTCGAAATAGAACGAGCCTTGTTCAAGAATAGTATGACAGCGGCCGAACGCAGGAAGGTATTGCGGAGCATCTCCCCGAACAGGTGCGCTGAGTCGCGGAGACGATTCTGACAAAGCAACGGATAGCACCGTTCTAAAGGGATCCTTGCATGCGATCTTTTTTTGTGAGAAAGGAAACGGTCTTGGGTAAAAGTGATAGTCTAAGAGATTTCTACAAGCAAATTTGAACAAATATCACATTACAATCTCAACGTCCATATCTAAAATTCTAAAATGTTCGTTATCCAGGCGGACTTTTTGTTTTGAACGAGACGAATCTTTTCTGCTCGAAATACATAACATGGTCGAAGGCCAACAAACATGAAAAAATAAAGCGCTCATACTTTCCCTTTCTTGGGTTCGCGATGCTGGAAAATATCCGAGTTCAGGACGGGTTCGAAGTCTTCGACGTCTTCCACTCTCTGCAATCATTCTAACAATTTCTTAAGTGTTACTCCTTCTTTTAGAAACAATTACAAACTGATATATTTCATGCAATGGCGTACTTGATCGTAGCTGGACATGCTGGCTACAAAGAGTACTGCAGCGCATCCCTCGAAGCAGTGAATCCACTTCTTGCGATATGTATGCTGTCCGCCAACGTCGATTAGCCTGTGCCAGAGCGATGTATTATACACTTAAGACGAGTTTTCTATAACTTTCGAGCATGCACGGACACGGTGGTACAACCAAAGGCCTTAGGCTGCTTGTCCGTGGGGGTCCCCTTTTGCTCGATTTTTACAAAAACCTCGTCTTAAACTAGTGCCAATCGCTTTACAGCACGATCGTGTGGCACAAGTTGTAGACAAAATATTTCGTACTTTTGTCACTAGCAAACTTATCATGTCTACGGTTGAAAACTTTCTTTTCCTTGCAATATCACAGATCACATCGATATTGTCTTGCGTTGTGCCAACATTCTATCCTACGTTTATATTTTGCGCCGATACGCGGATTGTATTAGAAGGGATTATAAGTACAGAAAAGATGAATACCGTATGGTCAATTTGGCGAAGGAGAAGTTGACCTCGTTGATGTTATGAGTGGGAATGCGCACATTGAGGATGTCGTCCGTGCTAGGGATGAAAGACTTTGCGAGCACGCGGGAGCGGATGGGAAGGAAGCTGAGGGAATAGATTGATGTAATGAATATACGACGAATTGGCTGATACAAAAGATCGGTGATTCACAATGAGACCTCAGCCGGCCAGTAATTGCGTGTTGTGGAAGATCCCCATTTAAAATTTACTCACTACGAGTGATTGTCCGGGAGTGCAGGCCAATTGGGGTGTTCGATCAGGAACGTGTTCACGCACTGAAAAGTACATTCAAGTTCTAACTTTGATCGCTTATCCAAACGTTGAGATCTCCGAATTCGCGTAGCTCGCAGATCTCTTCTTCGACGGTCAGATATAGTGTCCATTGAATGCCACGCGAGAACCTTTCGATCATACCCTGAAAAGCAATCTGGTTGCCTGTAAACAAGGCTAGCCAGAAATATCTTGGCGATTTGCAAGGAAGCGAACTCGGTCGTGATTGGGCAATATCTATGCATTACTTTTTACAGAATTTATATATGGGACTTCAAATCTCTTCAGTAACCAAACACATTCCCTTCCATATAAATACCAATTCATCCATTTCCACAAGCGGATGGGTGGAGAGGATGCCCTCTGCGACGACGGAATAGATCTGAACGGGAACATCAAACTACGCAGGGACTAGTATTGTCTCGTGCCAAGCAATTCTAATTTCCCGTTCCGCGACACTGTGTTTATCTCCATATCCCCTTGAATATCTCCGGAACAACAAGAGCTGCGAAGCAGAAATTTTACATGCTAGTTGGACCTAGATTCCAACCGAAGCCTGCAAAATTGCAGCTTCATATCTCTTGTTGTTCCGGAGATACTCTAAGCTGACATTTTGACTACCGATCGATAAGTTGGAATATCTCTCCCCTACAAGTTTTGCTTTCACCTGGAAGATATTGGATCGTATATATTTGGCGTAGCAGTCGAGCTCCGCAGCATCGACGAATCCATTCATGTGGAGTATCCTGCAAACAAGAAAAGGAATGCTGGAAGTGTACTATATTTACCTCATCTGCCTCACGATGGTGCTCTTTCCGGCGTCGGCGCTGCCTGAAAGAAGGAGTTGGAGCAATTTTGTAGCTACAGTATGAGTGCACTTTCCCCATAAGTCTATGGATTGAAATGTCTGCATTTCAATACGTAGACGTATGGGCAAATGCACTCCACTGTGGTTGGCACGGTGCCAATAAAGTTGCTCCTACTCCTTATTTAACTTCCGATATTGTTAGAATTGGGTAAGGAGACTAAAAATATCGAAAACAAGACATGAAAAACAGCATTAATGAATCAGGAAGTCGAACCAAGCAGAAGTATTTTGACGCGGTCGACTTCCGCCAACTTCTGCCGTGCAATCTCGTGATCGATAGCGGCCGACTCGCGGTTACTGCCTCTCCTCAAAACGGCGTTTTTAATAGCTATTAAAGAAAGAGTCTTAAAGGCATTGATATAATGTCTTCGGAATATGGACACTCCATACTACACGAATGCAAAAGCGTAATTATCAAACCATCTTTTCCCCATTTTCCCAAGCTGTTTTACGGACCGTAATCTTGATCTTACTACTCTTTAGCGTTTCCCCCCAACAAACCTCAATGGCGGATGATCGAGGGACATGATCGTTTGGTTTCGAGTCCGCGCTGCTGCAAATTCTGAAACGATTGTCTTGAATATCTATTCTAGTGGAAAAAGGAGTTTCAGTTGCAAATGAAATATTCCTTGTCACACCGGTATTTCAAGAAAACTACGTGTTTCTAAAACTTGAATGTAAAAATGTAATTGAAATGCCTTGGATTTCGGCGGAGTAGCCGTGGTGTGCTGACTGCGCGGCATCTGTGCTCACGCCTCCACCCATTTGATTGGATCTGCCTTTAAATATATATTGCCCTCATAATATTCAAAATACAATGCGGATAATGGCACGCGATCAGTTATGCTCGCGATTGAGAAAGAGATGGTTATCACCTTCGAAACACAACACGATTCATCGAAGTGAAAAGCGGGAAAGGTAGCTGTTCATGGATACCGCAGATTCAAGAGAAACGTCCAGTTCATCCTTCAATCCATAATTCAGGGAAGCGTAAGATGATATGACTAATAACAAAGCACCAAGCGCAAGCAGTGCATTCCGACTGAATGAGAAAAGGTAAGGTGAATGAAACCACAAGGAGCATTATACCGACGTTGTAGAAACCGAGAACCGAGAAGAGAAAGCCATATTCTTTTTCCAAGATGAATATGTCAAGTTCCCCGTATTGTTCCCCGATAAACAAACTTGACCATATCGCGTGAAAACAGAGATAACAGCAGATGTCTATTTGCAGCGTTGAAGAGGAAGTCCCTCGAGACTGATTGTGAGATTCCACGTTGTTGACTATTAGCAGTGATCAGTCGCTGAATTTTGCCATTCAAAAGAACACGTTTATTAGTAGGTGTCAAACACGGTTCTCGATCCTTCGCATTCCGTGCTGTTTGAGCTTCATCATCAAGTACAAATAGAAGAAATTGTATCTGTTTTATTGCCAGCAATTATAGGAAGTTATAGAAAGAAACAAATCGATGTTTATGCGAGCAATGGTCCCGAAAAGCCATCTCATGAATCGCAACTGTACATACACTTTTCGATGTTAGGATATTGGACGGGGACAGGAGCGGAGAGATATCAGGAGGAGAGATCTCCACGGTCGCGGTCCCCGCGAGTGCGACTGCCGCGCCCGCTGCCGAAGGGCAGCGATTCCTGTAAACATTGAAATACAACATACACAAAATATTTAATTGAGAACCAAAGACACTAAATGAAGAACTTACGTAATGTCCGAGGAAGAGTCCCTTAAAGAGATCGTAGCCCGGCAGTCCTTTCACGAACACGTACACCTCATCGTCGGCATGAGCAGGAATGGGAGGCGGCGTGGTCTGTTGAGCCTCCGGAGTCGATGGAGCTTCGGGCGTGGTGGCGGGAGCCTCCGGAGTCGATGGAGCTTCGGGCGTGGTGGCGGGAGCCTCCGGAGTCGATGGAGCTTCGGGCGTGGTGGCGGGAGCCTCCGGAGTCGTTGGAGCTTCGGGCGTGGTGGCGGGAGCCGGAGAGGGCTTGGCGGCGGTGGAGGGTATCGTAGTCCTCAGGGTCGTGGTCTTAGCAGGATGACGGGTGTGATGTGTGGGTAGCGGACGGCGAGTAGTGGTTGTGGTTTGTCGGCGGGTGGTTGTCCGCCACGGCCACCAGATGGAGTTCTCGGCATCCGAGGAGGCTGAGGGTGCCGGTGCGGCAGGGGCAGCTGTGATAGCCACGAGGCAGAGAGCGGAAAGGGAAAGGAGGAGTCGCATTGGAGACGATTTGATGCTGGATGAAGGCTGAAGCCATTCTTATATAGTGCGATGTTTTTATCTCATCCGGATGTTTTCCCTGCCCCTAGCACTTTCGGACAGTGACGTCGAGAGCGAACAGCCTGCCCCGCAGATGTCGTATTCCATGGAGGTGTTGGGTCTAGTGATGTAGTTGAGCGCAGTTGGCCACAGTGGGTGTCAGCCCTCACATCGTTTCTTATCTCGGTGTAGTCCGTAGACGATCAGTTGAGGTCGACTGTCTCCGCTAGCCTCATCTTGCTCAGTCTTTCCAGAACTGATTTGACCCGTTCGATGCATACAGTTTTGATTGGGATCAGTTGAAATCTGGTGAGTTCGCTTCCCAATCACATCCCTCAACTATTTGTTCGTGTCATCTATGCCCGACGTTTTCCCTCCATCCGGAATTTTCGATCGTGAAAGTAAAATTTGAGCCGGAGACGCGGAACAGCTCGAATGAGTTACTTCTCGTATGTGCTGTGGTAAATGCAATTATTTATGCGCGGCGAAAAGTGAGTACATGTTAGGACATGAACAATATTGAAGATCTTGTACAGCGTCTTTCATCTAAGAGGATGGGAGCTTATCGAGGTACTCGCGCAGTTTCGGCATCGCGTGCACCTGCAAATGTATTTTTCGCAAATGTTCCGAGGACATGGAAATGGCTATTTCCTCAGAATCGTAGAACAATTTGTATACGAACCTTCCTGACGAATGCCTCGATCTCGGGGAATCCTTCGTAGAGATCCGGAATCTTCGATTCCACGTTCGAAAAGATCTCCGCCATGTGAATGTCTGCCCATGTTAGTCGATCACCGAGGATGAAGCTCTGAAGTTTTTGAGCCATTAGTATGAGGATGTCAATCTAATGAATAATCAATCAAAAATCGGGCGAAACTTAGGCAAACTCGCACATCTCCGAGGAATTTCTTGAGAAGCGGGAAGTGTTTATCGCGAGCGGGAACGAAGACATCCTTCTTGAGCGCTTCCTGAAAGACGCCGATGTCACTATGGGTAGGGGCCGCAAACTCCACTCCGTTTTAGGGGAGACGAAATAGCAAAAAGGTGGTTTAAAAATGGCAGAGCGAACACTGCGCCAAATTTGTCGATCAAGTCTCATTTTCAAGCCTATTCAATTCAACATCGACTAGTTGTGAGCTGAACATGAACAGCTCGCCCTGAAACGGTTAAAAAGAATGAGAATGAATATGGTTGGTTGCGAGATGTGGATAGGATACCTTGTCTCCCTCTCTGAGTCCCATGAGCACGTAAACGTATGGACGCATTTCTTGCACAAGGTCAGCGAACTGTAAGGGCAGTGATGAAAATTGTATTACAGAAAAAAAACATGTTTTTCATTGCCAGCATCAGGACACACTTCCGATACCTCAAGAACCAAAGAATGGCACACCTGATCAGCGACCATGTCGACCTTGGCATCCTCGAGTGGCGTCTTTCCGCTGAGACCTGGGCATTGTTTTATTAATGGCGAATCAAGGCTGTCTAGATAATCGTTCCATTCGCGACAATTCCGCGACGATTAAGACTGTCCTGGTTCGAGACAGCGCCCGAGGTTGGGCAGCACTGACCGAAAGTTTTGCCCAGGAACCGCATGATGGCCACAGACTGTGCGATTTGAACGCCGTCGACTTCGAGAACGGGAACAACGCCGAAAGGAGTGGCTTCAAATGTTTGTTCAGCAAGTGATCGAGGATAAAATGAAGTGTACTCGATTTGATGGCCGGCCAATCCTCCTTGTTGATCCGCACATCGTCGAATGGCACTCCCGCAGCGGCGAAGATCTATGGTGCATATCGAAATGAGCACAGTTCACCCCCTCCAACCTGTCTCGCTCCCTCGCCGCGTCCACGAGTGTTGAAGTAGGTGAGCTTGTAGTTGGCTGCCATTATGGGCCTTCAAAGAATCATCATTTATTAAGTAGAATGAAAGAAACGCAAAATAAATGGGTATATAAAAATGTCGCATCAATAAAGCTACGCTCAGTTGGGGTGGGCCCCGCTGGTGTTTGGTATATATTCTGCTACGCTTCCATCTCTCATTCTTCCTTTGCCAACCCGCGTTCTCTCCTTTCTCCGTCGTCTATCAAAGTGTGCCCGCAGAATGTAACTACGCGAAATAACACAGCGCGTTAATTTCTGTAGTCATCATTACGAAAGTTATTCGCTGTCGAAATTTTTTATCCCGTTCCATTGCAATGGAGTTTGTAAATGTGGTTCCAATTCGAACACGCAGAAGAGACTTTGTTTTATCATAGCGTAACCGTTTCAAAAGAGCGAAAGTTGTCCCTCTGTTCATTGGTGGCATCGTCACTTCATTTATTCCGCATATTCCGCATCCGACAAGTCCGCTTCTGAAACGCGGACTCTTTTCTCATCCCAGCCGCTTTCTCTTTGCCTCTCCTCTTCTGTCTACCCTGCTCGACTGCGTCTCGCGCGTCCCCGCTCTCTCCTAGCCCACTACATTCCAGTCAAACAACACAAACTAGAGACGCGAGAGGGCGAGGGAGAGCGGAGGAGTACCCTTCCTTTCTACCTCCTCCGATTCTCGCTCGCCCATCGATTTCGGCACGAGTGCACCGTTGCGATTTCGACATAATGCTCTCCCTTATCCCCTTGTGTATTCGGTATCGTCATCCTTGTTTCTTCGGAAACGTTTCTCAACAGCCCTTGCGCTGGTCGACAATTGTGTGGTAAACACACTCAACCTTTACGATGTCTTTCGTTTTGATCGCAGTTTCGTGCTCCCCGATCTCTCTCCTTTCAAAACAGCCACACTCGATGCATGATCTGAATCAAAAGTTTAACAATAAGTTGTGAAATCAGAGTTCGAACTGCCATCGAATTCATAGAATTCTCAAATCAATACATGCGAGATTGGGGAGAGATTGATTCGATTTGGCCATCCCCATTGTGTCTCGAGCTACACATATCGACAAGGCGCCCCGTCAATGTCATCCTTGGCCTCCCTTGCAGCACCGAGACAAAGCAGCAGTGATCAATGGAGTCCATCTGTCGCATCTGCGGCGCCGATGCGGACACGCTACGATTCCGCGCACTAGCCTGCAGGTAAGGTCTGAAAATTGTTGGAATCATTCTGGCACTGTGTGACTCTGATAAAGACCAGGAATGTAAGCACTCCACAACGTTAAATTAGATTACCATGTGGGATACGTGGTGGGTCTTGAGGTCGGGCATGGGTTCATCCATCATTTTTGCAACAAAAACAATTCCAGGGCTTGCGCCGCGTTCTTCCGGCGTGCCGTGGTAAAGAACCAGAAATTCACATGCGGCAACGGAAACGACTGCGATCTCAGCGCAGGTGACAATGTGAAACGATAGACGCAAATTCACGGCAAGTAGAACATACTGACAAAGAAGAGTTCATTCGAAGATACCAAGTGATCTCGGACCATGGACAATAAACCAATGCGGTTCGCACATCAAGAATTCCTTGCAGCCTCTCGCTGCGTCTGCCGCTCTTGTCGTTTCGATGCATGCCTTGCCGCTGGGATGAGTCGGAGTCGCGTCCTTCAACTGGCCGGAGGAGGAGCATCCTCCCCACCCGATAGGAACTCCCTCTCCGAGGCAGGCACCAGCACCTCCACCTCCTCCGGATCAAACTCGCCCGACAGCACTACCCACATATCGCGAGCCCTGACGCCTATTAGGAATGAAACCACCGCAGTGAGTCCGACAGAAGCTCGATGGGTCAAGTTTTGTTGTGCTTGACCAATTCGTTTGAAACTAGATGCTTCCAATATAATATGATGTGACTTCTCCAGAATGATGACTGTTGTAGCAAGAGGCGCTGGAAATGCGAATGCCAATCCTTCACCAACTCATCACGGGATACACACGCCTGACGGACAAGAGAATGAATTATTCGCCATTCGGACCACCGGTACGTATTTGACATGCCTCTGATGCCTCGGATTCTGATCGGTGTAGAGTTTATTGAGATTTCAGCATAAAAACAATTGATTATGCCTGAGTGATATGTTCAGGCAAAGGACAGACCATATGAAATATCGCATGAATACAAGATGCACGCGAGCGGCCTCGACTACCTCAACTTCTTTGACTTCCTTCTTCGCTATTATCCCAGCATCAATAAACTCAACGACACTCTCAAGGTTCGTTAAGTGATATGTGGGACAAAAAGGTGAATAATTTCAGACACAAATCCTCAACGTCTCCTACCCGTATCTCAATCTGTTCAGCATGCTCGTGTCGACTGTGCGATTATTCCCGGGCCGCTATGACAGGTTGATCTTGAAATAGTATTGACTGATGGAAAATAGAACCTGTGACATTATCATAATGAGCTTATATCATTCGAAGTATCAGTGCATGGAATAATGATTTTGCAGGATGGCTTACTGGGACGGCAATTACCTCGAAATTTCCAGTATTGGCAAATTCATGGCCCAAGGAACAATGATGACTGAGGAGGTACAGAAAGAGAAAGCGCCTTTTTCTAATATGGCTCATCAGGAGGCCATGGCGATTTTTTTGCCGTCCGTCCAGATGGCAGCCGAATTGCTCATAAAGCCGCTCGAGAAGCTGAACATTACTTCGGTTCGAATTTTACTCATTGGTTTAGAAGACAAAGGGAAATATTCCATTAAATTCTAGGTGGAAGAAGTTGCCCTGCTCGGTTTGATCATCGCAACGGCTGTTCTGAACGATCTGCCCGGTTATGCGGACGACATCGCAGTGGACATCCAGAAGCAGGTACTATCAGACATTCGGCGAATACAAAATACCGGTACAACACATTTTTGCATCATGTGATTTTGTGAAACCGCTTGTTATGTTTGTTTTTCGAAACGCGAAACATGTAATTTCTATGTATAGTGTTAATTCAGCTCACCCGCGAGCTATTCGAGTACTACTCAACGCTGACGACGAATATCGACGACAAGACGAATCGGTTTGCGCAAGTATCATCGCTCATGCCTGTTCTCGAGGTGAGAATATTCATGTTTAGCCCGGAAAAAGATTGGGTTGATTTTCAGCGCCTTGTTGCTGCCTTCCGCGAGAATGGTCTGATAGCAGAGACATTCCGCAGCGCGGGAGGAACTGTCGGACCGATGCGCAGAGCCATCGGATGCCATTAATGTTGTCAAGGCGTAGTTCCTGTTATCCGTTGAATGATCTTAGAAGCAGCATTCGCTACAGGAGAGTACGCTAGTAGTGCTTTCATGACCAGAAAAAATCAAAACACCGCTATTTTCTTCTTGCCTGTACATACACCAGAAAATGTTTCAGCACAGAGTACCCACAACCAGTTGTTTTTAGAATAGTTTTCAATTATCCATGTTACTACAGTGCTGGGGATTCCCCGCGAACATACGGAGATCCCCGGGGATCCCCGGGGATCCCCGAAAATCCCCATGAGCAATTGCGGGCTTGGTTTTGTAGCTATTGACTTCCGGTTTTCCGTATCTTGTTACCCGTCGTTTGGGCCATTTTTCAAAAAACATCCGAAGTCACAAATCAAAACAGCGGCTTCAGAAAATAGCCAAAACCGCGTCATCCGTGAAAAAGCAATAATACCCTGATTTTCAATTTTCGCTGTGAGACCAAAAAAAGGGGGCGGGGCCTTGGCGGTCTCGAAGCGAAAATTGAAAAT
>JACMIG010000627.1:4672-23568 GCA_014805385.1 Levipalatum texanum
GGCAATTAGACCGTACCAATGAGTATTCGCGGCTTGGTGCGAGAGCTGCGAGTGAAACTTGTGAAAACGCATCAATACAAGAGTTCTCATTCAATTCATGTCATTCGATCGCTTAGCTGCGTCAGCTATGAGCCCTCCCTCCCGGTCGCTGAAGTATGCTTGTGAAGAATGCGGAATGCGCGTCACCTGCCCGAGCAATTTGGTGGTAAGTTTGAAAAAGTTGTCAAAGTTAAAAACTTTTGATACAAACTTCATATTTGGCCCCAACCTTTGCAACTATGCACATCTGACTCGTGTCCGTTTGCACTCGCGGAACGAGTGCTAACGAATACGAGCTCGCAGAATCGGAATGGCGAAGGTTGGGGTGCGAGGCATTATGACGGTTGCGTCTCTCGTTCTACTTTATCTTTCCTCATGAAGTCCAATTTTTAGTTCAACTCCGATATGTACATTTGTTCTTACAGGTTCACATGAGATCTCATACCAGGGAAAAGCCGTTCAAATGCAGCGAATGTGGAGCATTATTTTCGGCGGGTTCTATTCTTCAGGTTCGTTTTGTTAGGGTTATTATGAAAGGTGCGTAGCAGTTTTCACCATGTGGAACGGATCTCTAAAATAAGAAACAAATTTTGAAAAAAAATTACTGAATCGAAGAAAACAAGCTGTTCCAGAAGCATCGGCGCATTCACACTGGCGAAACGTCATTCAAATGCGGAGATTGTGGCAAATGCTTTTCGCAGCAATGGACGCTCACTGTACCTTTCTTTCACACGTGAACCGTTATCTAGCTCTGTTTTGATTGTGCATTTTTGGCGTTTTTTGACTCGTTTGGACACAATGTCCAATCTCATAAATGGGCTGCGCATAATAGTGGAGATTTGGCTACGCAGGAAAGGGCTTTCAGATCCGAGTTATAAAATGTTTACTAATACAACTAAACCCGACTCAATGTAAATTCTCAAAACACAATGATTTGGCATTTCGCAAAATTTTTTAAACGAGCGCATTTTCCTTTCCAAATCCCAAGCATTTGATTTTACGTTAAAGTCCAAACGGAAAAGTACTCACATGGGATTTGGAAAGGAAAATTCGTTCATTTAAAAAATTTTGCGAAATGCCAAATCATTGTGTTTTGAGAATTTGCATTGTGTTTTCTGGTTCAAGATCAACCAAATCAGTTTTCAAAAATATTTTACGTCATTTCATGGTTTCATTTTGCGCGATTTTTTGAAATTATTAGTCGGAAAAAAGCCAAATCGGGTTTCGTTGTATTTGTAAACATTTTGTAACTCGGATCTGAAAACCGTTTCCTGAGTGACCAAATCTCCAATATTATGCGCTTTCCATTTAAGAGATTTGAAAGACATTTATCGGGACGTTGGTATTCGGATTTTTTCTCTCTCCATGAAAATGTCAACATATATTATATGATATATAATTCATAAACCGGCATTTATGTGAGCATTCGATTCTCGAACCGATTTCGTAAAATGGGGTTGATGCAAAGTATATCGACATCCGCGAATTAGCACAAAAGTGTTACGGTAGGTTTGAGATATTCAAAGACGTTTGAACTGATTCCGTAAATTTCTTCAGATGCACATTGTATCAACATCCGAGGATTAGGTATGCAATTCCCCGGTCGCAGGTTACGGTGGAAGTTGCTTCGGAACACAACAATGAAAATAATAAGACATTGATTTTGTAGGCGGGATACATCTCATGTTATTATGCGATATTTCAACAAAAAAATTTTTCTTTCAACTGTTAAATGCTGAGTTTTCCTTATAGGCTCTCAAGAGGGTTCACAGTGGCGAAAAGCCATTCGAAAAATTTGATTACGTCCGGAACGGTTCACTAAAACAAGACACATTTTCCAGAAGCATCGCCGCATTCATACTGGCGATACGCCATTCAAATGCAATGATTGTGACAAATGCTTTTCGCAGCAATGGACTCTCACTGTACGTTTCTTTCCAACGTGAACGGAAATAAACTCTGATTGAGGCCCACCGCAGATCTCACACTGGCGAAAAGCCGTTCCATTGCGACGAGTGTGGGAGACGGTTTGTGACTACATCTCAGCTTGTTGTGAGTTTCCATTCCTTCTATCGCCTAGGAAAATATATATAAATATATAAAATATATATAACAATTCAACGTTGCTTCAGAATCACCGGAGAACGCACACAGGCGAGAAGCCGTTCGAATGCGTTGAGTGTGGCAAGTGCTTTACCCAAAAAGCGCACCTAAAGGTTCGATGCAGCCTTAATTAATGTAAAATGGGTTCAGAGTCACATGCAAGCTCATATCGGATTGAAATTGAAATTGTACCAATGTCTACTGTGTGCTAAAACATTCGGGCAGTCGACTGAGTTAAAGGCACAAACTATAATGTATTGCCAAACAGACAAATTGTTAATACAGGTTCACATGCATACGCATACTGGAGAGAAACCATACGAATGCGTGGAATGTGCCAAAAAGTTTTCAAGAAAAACTACTCTCAAGGTAGCCGCAATTATCGAAATAGAAACAAAAATATCATGAATAATTCAGACGCATATGAAGCTGCACACCGGAGAGAAAAGGAAATGATTCATTCGCGCTCGTTAGTATAACGGAGAGATCTAGATGACGAAAAAAGTATTCATACCATATTTATCGGTTGTAATTAAAGAAATGGTTTTCTACAAACGTATGTTATTCATTGAATTGAATCGTATGGTCGGAAAATCAATAGATCAATCGTGGCACCAACAAAAAGCAATTGTATGAAGATTAGAGCAGTGATTGGAGTGCAGGATAGAAAAAAATTCCAGATCAGACTCGCAATCTGGCCAAAGTGTAACCAAACTCAGGTCTAAAGTGCATTTGTCCACAATGGCCACAATGCAAATCGGTCTCCTCCTATGCCTTCTTTAAAGAAGGGGTAGGAGGAACCACATTTGCATTGGGGCAATTGGGGACAAAATGCACTTTGGCCTGAGTCTGGTTGCACTTTGGCCTCTGTCTGGTCTGGATTTCCATAATGGCCGTAATCAGGAAAGTTCTTCCCACCCCTTCTTTAAAGCTCCTCTCCATTGTGTGTTATAGAATGACGCTGAGATACGCTATTATCATTTTAACGAACAGTTCATACCTTTAGTTGATAATAAAAGTGGAAATTCTTATCGCATTGTCGACATCGATGCTTTTTATCTCCTATATGCAGCATCATATGCCTCTGAATTAACTATATTGTTTATATCCGATAATGCAGCGACCCGATGATCAAACTGCTGTGGAAACTTTTTGTAGCATTCCACGCATTCGAACGGTTTCTCTCCAGTGTGTGTTCGATAATGATTCTGGAAATGATATCTTTCCATTTTTAATATAAATAAAACCTGTAGCTTTCGCGGCGCGATGAAACCCTTGTTGCATATCGGGCATCGATGGTTTTTCTCTCCGATGTGCGCCTTCATGTGGCTCTTAAATTAATTATGATACTACAAACATATCGCCTTGTTAGAGGCCACCCGATGATATGACTCGTCTGCGAACTTCTTTCCGCATTCCACGCACTCGAATGGCTTCTCTCCAGTGTGAGTTCGGATGTGTACCTGACAATACCAAATTTATAAAAGATCATGTGGATCGGTTCCTTAAGGTGTTGAGCAAGTACGAATCCCTTGTCACACACTGGGCACTTATATCTTTTCAGTCCGAGGTGAGTACGCATATGAACCTGAATTGCTATTTTTGTCTTCTTGTGCCGCATATTACAGCACCGGTAGAAAAGTGAACACACTTGTAGGTTGCCAAGGTTGGATAATCTTTTGCCACATTCTTCGCAATCGACGTATGTGTTGCCTGTGTGGATTTTGTGGTGCTTCTAAAGTTCTTCAATCGGTGTTTTAAACGGAGACCAACAATGAGATTAGATTGAGCCGAAAAACATATGTTGCATTCATCGCATTTGAATGGTTTTTCGCCTGTGTGAGTTCGAAGGTGGATCTGAAAAAAGGTTGTTTAGCCAACGCTGACGGAATCAGGGTTGTATTACTGAACCAAAAACTCACTCCAAGATTTGCTTGAGTTGCAAAACCCTTTCCGCATTCTCCGCATTTGAACGGCTTTCCACCTCTGTGCAATCTAGTGTGCCTCTAAAAAGAACACTTTATGAAGCCTATAGTTTTGCAGTGACTCGCCACAAGGTTACCAGCAACGGCGAAGGCCTTACTACATTCAGTACATTTAAACGGTCTTTCACTTGTGTGAATTCTTTGATGTTCCTGTAAGAAGACGACTTTGCCCAGGAAGAGGCGGTAAAACGTACCACAAGTTTACTACGATCTGAAAACCGCACGTCGCATTCACCACAAGCATGCCGCTTCAGCGACGCCTTGAGGGCGCTCATCGTTGAACGGCAGGGTGAAGCGAATATCGCCAAGTATCTGCTATATTCATTGGTCGTATGCGTGCCGAACCAGCACTCGCGCCAATTCAAGAATTTCTATTCACACGTACCGTGTGAACTTGCACAAATTGTTCGGGTGAAAGAATATGCTGTCTCTAGACAATTAGACCAGGTGAACGAGACGCTCGCGATTTGGTGCGAGAGCAACGAGAGCAGAACGCGATTTGAGAGCTAAGCTCAATCAACTATTATAGATTTCATCGTTAACCTTGACGCGTCAACGATGAGCCCGCCCTCCGAGCCGCTTAAACGACATGCCTGTAACGAATGCGGCAAGCGCTTCTCGGACCCGAGCTGTCTGACGGTACGCTTAACCCCCTAAAACGTTCGAAATGATGCAATCACTTGCAGAGGCATCAATTAGTTCACACAGGTGAGCTGCCCTTCTCGTGCAAGGAGTGTGGAGTTGCATTCACAACGAAGAATAATCTCATGGTGAGCAGCCCGCCAGGACTTTTAGGAACCAGATTCTAAGTTTTGCTTGCTTACAGATCCACATGAGAATTCATAGCGGCGAAAAGCCGTTCAAATGCAAAGAATGCGGAGCATCATTCAGGGTCTCATGTCATCTTGCAGTTAGTTTGCGTTCTTATCATTGTGAATGTTTTTACTTGTTCGTTTACTTTCGTTTGTGATCAAGCAAGTGGGCAATACTAAACTAACACTAGATCAAGAAATTTATAGCGAGATCGAGAAAATAGTCCGAGACTAAGTAATTTGAGTCAGAGGGCATGCACGTGAATAATGCTTGGCTAACAAGAAGGGGACATGTCATTTTTTGCTGAACCGAAAAACAAATTATTCCCAGAAGCATCGCCGCATACACACAGGCGAAACGCCTTTCCAATGCGGAGACTGTGGCAAAAGCTTTTCACAGAAATGGACTCTTACTGTACGTCTCCATTCAGCAAGAACAGCTTGATAAACTCTGATTGAGGTTCACCGCAGAATACATACTGGCGAAAAGCCATTCAATTGCGAGGAGTGTGGGAGGCGGTTCATAACTACATCTCAACTTGTTGTGAGTTTCCATTCCTTTCCATGTTATCGTAGTTCGCAATATTGTTGTAACCAATTCTAACAAAATTGCGAATAGTGGCTAATAAAGTGATGCGGATGCGATGCGCGAAGTACTACGCGGTAAGCAGCGTAATGAGGTCTCGGAGAACCCGTGCTAATACCGGACAATAACGCCTATTTCGTCGTTCCATAGTTGCCCTTAGAATCACAGGAGAACGCACACAGGCGAAAAACCATACGAATGCGACGAGTGCGGCAAGTGCTTCGTCCGCGGTACTCACCTACAGGTGCGACCCAAGGAAACACTTTCGAACGCCGAACGCATTCCCTTTTATTCCTCCCTCTAATTGTAAGACCCCACGGATAGCGAAAAGGGCATTAAAGAAGGAGTAGGAGCAACTTCTCTGATTACTGTCATTATGGAAATCGTGACCAGGCGCAGGCCAAAGTGCAAGTGCACTTTGGCTAAACACATGCCAAAGTGTATTTTGGCCCAATGACCCAGCTATTTTACATACAGGGGAATGTTGCTGCTACTCCTCCTTTAATCTACTGCTAGACAGCGTTTATCTTGGAAAGTTTCATCCGGAATTTTCTTTCGTCGAAAAAATATGAACGGACGCAAACAAGATAATATTGTTTCAGGAACACATGCGAGTTCACGTCGGATTGAAATTGTACCAATGCCAACGATGTGACAAGAAATTCGGGCAATCGCAGGAGATAAAGGCCCACATGCGAACTCACACTGGAGAAAAGCCATTCGAATGCATGGAATGCGGAATGAAACTAGTAACTCGTCCTGCTCTCCGGGTGCGCAAAATGCAATTTATAAAAAAATTTTTAAATAAACTAATTTCAGGATCACATGACGCTCCATACAGGAGAGAAGATCCATCAATGTCCTCAGTGTGACAACAGTTACATAGCGTTGTATGATCTAAAGGTTTTTTTAGATTCTAGATTAACGAAATTCCAGATAAATGAAATTAATTTCAGATCCATTTGCGAACGCACACTGGAGACAAGCCATTCGAATGCAAAGAATGCGGCGAGAAATTCATTTGTCAAGGATATCTCAGGGTGAGAATTGTTTAGAAAGCGAAACATTCTATTTTTTTTCTTCCGCCGACGATACCATTGTAAGGTGTGAATGCCTTAGTGCTTGGCAATACCGAGTTACACATATAAAATCATCCGATAATAGGGAAAATTCAGGAGCACACGAAGAGACATACAGGAGCGAAGTATCGACGATTGAAATGTGGCAAGAGTTTTACTTCATCTGGGCCTACGTTTTTCCACAATTCTGGATTGCGCCGCATTTTGGTGCGCGACAATTCCAATGATAAGCGAACGTGAATGGCACTGTGTTATTGGATCTTCAAGCCTGCGAGTAATCAACTTCAACACCTTCGATATTAGTAAATTATTTATTTCAACGTTGTCTGTATAGCAGTGATCGCTTGATCATTGTCAATACCACAGAAAGGGAACAAGTGGCCGATAAAGCATAGGTTACATGGTCCGAATGATGGAAATGTGTGAATGTGTATTCGAAATGCTGAAGGGGAGACATAAAACACGGTCCTCTAATTTGGCTCTATACATTTTTGTTCTTACTCCGTGTATTGGATGCGACTTAGAAATTGGGGGGTTAATCAAGAGCCGTACTCAAAATTATAAGGCTTCGCAAAGTGAATATTCTAGTGCAGAAACAGTGCGAAAACAAGGTTGTGGGGGTTAAAGAAACTAAAACATCACAGGATAACTTAGCTGATACTTTCTTTCTCTACATTTTTCTCGTAAACCGAATCTATCGCAACTTTAACAACCTCGTACAATGGTGAAGGAGGCGGAGCAACGATTTTTCGTGGTGTAATAAACGTCGGCGTAAAACAATTACCGTAATCTACACAACTACACCACGACATTGCTCCGAATCTCAAAAATACAAACAGTGGAAAAAATTACGCGCTTTATCTACTCGATTCGCGCAGCTCGGGATATATTTTCAAAGGCGTGTGCGGAAATCGTATTACATTAGTGGTACGGTAAGGGTACGGTGGGTCAGACTACGGCCCGGTGGGTCAGTCAGTTGGCGGTGGTCGGAGGACGGGGCTCCTTCCCTTGGCATCGGGAGGCAGGAGGTGCTCCTCGGTTGGAAGGCTCAGAGCCGAGAGGGGCGTCTCGAGGAGGGAGTGGCGCGAGGCGGCAGAGGGAGGAGAAGGGGCGGTGGAGGGAGGAGGGGAAGGGGCCGTCGAGGCGGAGGCAGTCGAAGAGGCAGCCACCGAAGAGGGCGGCGGCGGACGCGCGGGGGGCTCCGCTGTCATCATCTGCGACAAAATAAAGGTTGATCTTTGATCTATGAGGAATTAAAAAGAAATCGATACTATTCCAACCTTAGAAAATGGTCAATTTTTTCTATAGAAATTTGAAATCTCACCGATTCACAAGTCGACATCATCTCCGTCTCCGGGAAGGGCGACGTTTCCGGGGCAGTCGAGATCTATGAATAACCGATAATTCCAGTTTGCGATCGACCGAATATTACCGTATCCTCCGGGACGTCGTCTCCGCTACTACTGCTCGTTGCGAAGGGATGGTCTGAAAAATATCGAGTAATGATCTTTCCTCTTTTTGAACCCCGACCTTTTCCCGCCCTTCCCCGCTTGTTCTCCTTATCCTCGGGCGACTGCGTCTTCTCCTCCGATCGCGCATCATCCTTCTATAACGGGGATACCGTAATCCAAGTTTTCGTGCCGGGAGTAAATTACGTTAAAAAATACCCACCTCATCCGAGTCGCTCTTGTCCTTCTTCTTCGGGTCGCTGCGCGCGCTATTGGCGGACTTCGGCACCTTCTCCGAGGGGTTCTCAAAGTACAAAATGATCACCAAGGCAAGGATTTGATATCCCGACCCCTGTACCAAAGACCGCGCTCATAACCACAGCGCCATAACAATACTCACCGACTGGGGCGGCTCCTTCTTGGCCTCGTCGCGCTCCTTGTAAATGACGTTGACGAGGAACATGGCCAGATCCGGATTCGTCCAGTACGAGAAGTGCGACTTCAGCACCGACCTGACATCCGTAGAATAACAGTCAGAAAAACTCTAATCTGCAGATTCCGTCAAATTCGAATATTACGGAATTCGTAATTTGCCGAGTCCGCAAAATATTTTCCGTACCAGTAGCTCTTATCCGTCAGTGCCGGCTGTACATTGTAGTCGATGCGCTTACTCGGGCGGCGGTCCTGAACGGAATTGATGGAATTCATTTTAGGGTATACGGTATACCTCCGGGATGGTGGACATGATACGGTCGGCTTCCGTCAGCTTGCGACCCTCGGCCTGGAAAATGCATTGTTGTACCGTAATCATCATGGAGCGCAAAGGGTCAGACAGTGTTTGTGGGTCATATCCTTGCAACCCAGACAAATGGAGTCCCAACTTCACATCACTCGCGATTTATGATACCTCCTCATCGCTCATTTGTTTTTTCTTCCCCCGGAATCGGCGCTTGTTCTCCGCGGCTCTCGACTGAAGTTAGATTGAATATGACGCGCGCAAGCTGGCGAGCAATTTGAATTTGGCGCGCGCGCGAAATTCAAATCGCTATATTGTACCGAAGCCGACGATCCCCCAGCCGACGATGGCTCGGAAAATGCGTGCGCGCCGCGGCTTCCGCTGTGCAACTGGAAGCTTCATTGAAACGCGCTCATGGCAATATTATGCTGATATAATATTACGCTCAGCGTAATATTACTCTCGGCGTAATCTTCAAGGCAATCCACCTTGCGCCCCTTTTTCTTGGCCTGTCCCGATTTCGAGCCGCGCAGCTTCCTATGCTTCTTTGTCTTCTTCTTACTCTTCCTTTTCCGCCTTTTATGCGGCCGATTCGTCTTGCGGCAGAGGCGTACGATCGACGGAGCATTCTATTGTAATTTTAGAAAATTTAGTAGTACTTTAGATGACGTCATCAGGAAATGATGACGTCACAAAAATAGTATCTTGTCATAATACTAATATGACGTCACCATGAAATGATGACGTCATTAAAATATCAGGTAATGCTCGAAATAAGTTTAGCCTAATTAGTAATTACCTCCGCAGCCTTCTCCGCTTCCTTCTCCTTCTCCTCTTTCTCCTTCTTCTCCTTCTTGTCCTCCTTCTTAGCGGATCCGAACCACCATCCACTACCCGTCGTTTGAACTGCAGGCTTGGCTGCAATGTCGCAAAATGAAATGATAGCCCGGATCGCAAACTGAAATTTCCCTTCTAATGAATACCATACCTTTGTCCTTGGACTCTTCGCGTGGCGGAGACATGGAACGAGGAGACGAGCCTGAATCAAATGAGTTAGTTCAGTTTGTGATCCAAACTAATTCACGTTGAGATCAAAGCCAATCCAGATCAAAGCGCCATCAGCTTGTGATCAATACCGATTCCATTTTACGATCGATCATTGCTCCAGCGGATACTGTACTCACAGGCAGACCGAACGTTCGAGGCGCTGTCATCGCTGTCGCACTCGTCCTCCTCATCGAGGTCGTCTTCGGCGGCAATCTGGAGATTCAAAATTTGGCAACTTGCTAGCAAATTCTAAATTTGTTGCGAGAATTACGCTCAGGGCAATGTTCCCTGATAACATTGAAATGCTCACCGGTTCCTTGCTCTTGCCACTCTTGTCCTTGGCGTCGTCTTGAACCTATAGAGGGGGCGACATAAAGATCAAAGATCACATAATAAAAGGGCAAAAATCCACGTTCATACCCCGTTCTTGGCCTTCTTCTCCTGTGCCTTCTTCTTCTTCAGGAATGCCTTGTAGACGTCGGGCGTGATCTCGTCGTAGTTGCTCCTGAATCCATGTTGTAGTTTGATCTTCAGTATTTTGTAGTCTGTACTCACTTGGCCCTCGAATCGCCGGCGCTGAAAATCTTGACGGGTCGAATATTGCGCAGCTCCGGGGCGTACAGCGGCTCGAGGCTAAAAGTAAATAATGTATAAACTTTCTAATTTGATCTTTGAACTTTATAGTTTGATCTGTGAACTTTATAGTTCTCTCTTAGAATAATGTAGTTTGGTCTCACCGATAGGCAACGGGATCGTACGGGTGGAAGATGTTAAAGATGCGGCCACACTGCAAAAATGGGGATAATATTATCTAAGCATTTCTTTCCAATTTCAGTCCATCACCGAGAGAAACAAACGAGAGCTAAACGCCATAAGTCCAAATATATGACGGGAAATTCACATTCGGCAGTTTGATTCCGCTGACGTACCGTATCTCGGTTCGGCACGACAGTGTCGGGTTCCGCTCCGCGCATAACGAGGAAAACACCAAGCGGCGAGCCGACGCAGAAAAGATTGGAGACCTGGAAAATTAGATACCGTAATCCCCCATGATGAACGTTAGTTGATTCCAAATCGAATCACAAACTGACCGGGAAGCGGAGCTGCTCCTCGCGAGCATGCAGCACGCTGTGGATGCCACCGGCAATCGTCTGCTGCAGGCGTGCTCGTTCCTGAGACATCAAAGATCATGCTAGAGAATGAAAGAGCAAACTACAAAAGGCCCGAGATCAATTATAAACAAACATCTTGCAGTCGGCTCATCGAATTGACGGCCTCCGTATCGTCCGCCGAATCTTCAAGCTGCTCTTTCTGCAAGGGAAACAATACAGTAACTATGTCAGTCGATCGCAAACTGAAACTACCGTAACCCTTGACCAATCAAAAGGCGGAAAGACCGTAATCCAAAATGGATCGAAAAGTGACTCACTATGGCATTGGCGACGTACTCATCGTACAGTACGAGGGGTGACCAGTGCGTTATTATGTCGTAGCTGATAACCTGGAAGAGAGCAAAGATTAAACTGCAAACGATCAGACACCAAACTAAAAAGTTCAAAGATCAAACTATAAACATACGGATCCGAGCGAGTGCGCAAAGATGGAGACGGGTCCCTTGTACGTCGGGTTGTGGCGCTTGAACAGGCCAAACGCTTGGTTGAGCGCCTTGACGACGCCTCCGACTATCTGAAGAAAGGGTTACGGTGGATGTCAGTTTGCAATCTACCCGCTGAGATCAGTTTGTGATAATCTTCAAAAGTTCAAACCAAGTCAGCGGACTTCAGTACCGAACCGTCAATTCGATGAATTCCCAATGAAGTTTCCGATTGCAAAAATGGTGCTACAGTATACCTCCTTCCTGTAGAGCGGCGACTGGTAGTACATTATGTCCATGGCCGTAGAGTTGAGCGTGCTGCGCATGGATGCCATCTTGGGCAGCGTAATGACGTCAGTCGCGCCGTCGTCCAGTATTAGTTGGGAGCTGCAAAGCTCCAAGATCATACTACAAAGGCCAGACATCAAACTACACAAATCAAATTACGAAGTTGAAAGATCAGTGCTCATACCGCCACTCGACGGGCAGCAGCATCGGTCGACTCGACTCGTCCGGCATCTGCTTGTCCATCACCGCCGTAATCGCCTCGCGGATCCTGCAGCATGGCGCAGTTGGTTGTGGTTTTGAATAGGACCCCGGAAGATCCGGGTTCGATCCCGCTCCGATCATTTCTTTTGTGCCCCACTCACTGCTCGGTATTCTTGGCAATGAGGTTCTCGTAGCCCTTCTGTCCAATGCCGTGAACGACGAGGATGAGGTGCGAGATGTCGGGAGCACCGTCCACCCACTCTGACTGAAAAAGAAGCATGATTATTACCAAGATTGTGATCAGAGTTACGCCCAGTTCACCTACGTTGAAACGCCAGGTGAACTGGGCAATTTAGGTTCGACTCTCGTTTTTTTCGCCCGTCGACACAACTTCTCAGGGGATACTACATTATGATCCGATAGACACAAGATGGAGCCTCGGGACCTATCTAGGAGTTGTTCGGAGGTCGAGAGGAACAAAACAAGAAAAGATGAGCTCATTTGGACATTCCCACGCTGAGATATGACTACCCCCATTTGTCGCCGTGTTGTCAGTCCCTCTTAAAGTGTCACGCTGAGACCGCTCAGACTTACGCTCTTTAGCGCCAGTGGCATTTTGGCCACATCTCGCTATTGCTTGGAGCAAAGTGGCTCATCCATAGTCGTTTTTTGTAGCTCCCGATCTCAGCTATGTGTAGGTTATGGTTTTATTACGAATTCTCCCAGACTTACGCTGTTTAGCGACTCCGAGCTTGGCCAGTGCCGGGTTCGATTCCCGCCTGGGGCAAATGTTTTGCTTTTCTTTTCGGATGGTCAGGAAGTGTTCTAGAGAGGTCAAGAGTGGTTTGGAGTTCTTCCTCATGGTACATAGATCAACGATGAATTATCGATTGTTCGGACAATCAATTATCGTTTTTTCGGGAGTTCAATGCCCGCCTGAGGAAATTATTTTGCTTTTCTTTTTGGAGGGTCGAGAAGTATTGTAGAGTGGTTTAGACGCAATCCAGAGCGGTTTATTCTTGTTCCTCATGGTAGATCAAAGATCAATTATCGATTTTTCGGAAGTTCAATCCCCGCCTGGGGCAATCTTTTTGCTTTTTCTTTGAAGGGTCAGGAAGCATCCTGGAATGTTTCAAAAAATTTTTATACAAGATCAAAGATCAACTATTGATTTTCGGAGTTTCAATCCCCGCCTGGGCGGAACTTTTTGCGTTTCTTTGTGGATGTTATGGACGGATCCTAGAGTGGATTAGACTTCTTCCCCATGGTAGATCAAAGATCAATTATCGATTTTTCAGGAGTTCAATCCCCGCCTGGGGCAATCTTTTTGCTTTTCTTTTTGGAGGTCCAGGAGAGATCGTTTAATATTTCTGGTAATATTTCTGGCCTCTCCAGCGTGAAAGATCGAAGAACAATTATCGTTTTTCGAGGACTTGGCTGTATGGTCACCGAACCGTCCCTTTTATTTGTGAAACGTACTCGAACAAAAAAGTTGCAACCAATTGCAACAATAAAAGATCGGAAATCTCTATCTCTATGGGTCTAACGGAATATAGTTAGGCGCTTTATTAGCTAGCTTCGCGGCAAATAAAATTGTCTTCAATTTAGGTTCGAAAAGATACTAACAGAATAAAAGACCTGAAATCATTTTCTAGTAAAATGCAGAAAAAACCTAAATTCGCCGAGATTATTACGCGGAGCGTTTCACTCAGCTTTCTTGGCAAACAAGAATGTATCTGAATGAGAATTCCGCACTTCAACCCAACTTATGTGTGGTTCATTAGCCATTCCACAGTATTGTGCTTCTGTATCAAGCATTTCTCTAGAAAGAAACACAAACGTACCACAGTCTGTCCGGAACGCGAAAAAGAAAGCGCGAATCTTAAAACAGCGCATAATTCATCCTCAAAGGGATACCGTAATCTCGCGAAGAATCTCGGCGAATTTAGGTTTTTTCTGCATTTAACTAGGAAATGATTTCAGTTCTTTTATTCTGTTCGTATGTGTTCGAACCTAAATTGAAGACACTTTTATTTGCAGCGAAGCTAGCTAATAAAGCGTCTATCTATAATCCGTTAGACCCATAGACATAGAGATATTCCTAATTACTCTGACTGTCAGAGCAAATTCAACATTACACCCAGGGTAATTATCATGACAACCTTCTCTCACCTCCGTTGCATAGCCTCGACGTAGTCGCGTATCGCGCCCGAAAGCCATGTATCTGAATGAAGAATAATAATTCTCAAAATATTCTAGTCGCAGCCACACAAATCACTCAAAGCGTGCAGCGCGTGCAAAAACTCTGCCTTCCGTAATATCCGGAATCCAGGAAATATCATCTAAACATCTTTCTATTTGACGGACCTCATCAGCGGCATGATTAAACAGCATGCGGGCGAAAAGCAGTTGCATCTGGAAGCGGTGAGGGGGGAAGGGGTGCAAGGGGGGACGTGCATGGTGCAAATAGCCAAATGACAGAACACACAACACACAATACAAGGGGTGCAGAGTGCATACGCCAAATTGCAATTCGTGCAATCCACCAATCACAAACCTCAGGAATCGGGATGCCTTGGTTGTCGAGAAGAGGTAGACGTCCACGACGGAATTCCACTTTACTTCAATGTTCTCGGGCAGCGAAACCTCGGTGAGCTCTGCAAATGGAAGGGATTTAGTTTGTGATTACAGTTGGTGCTACCGTAGCATACTTTTGACAGTTTGCGATCGCATGCATGGTGTTACCGTAATTGAGTTCAGTTTCCGATCAGTTTTAAAAATGGTGCGGCATTGATTTCAGTTTGCGGTCGCATCTATGGTGTTATCGTAATCCCCCCAAAACTCACGCGGTCTCCGGCTGGCCTCCTTGTCCGAAAACATGCTGGCTGCATCGGGAATGGCGTGGTCACGAAAGTTCGCCAGGTGATGAGCTTCGATGACTTCTGCCATCGACGACTGAAATAATCATGATTAATTACGACCAGAGTAATCTTCGAGATAATATTGTCACGAAAATTACGCTGACAATGAGAGATCTTCATAATAACATTATGACGTAAATCACGCTCATCGTAATCTGGAAGAATTATCCCACCTGAATGGGCTGCCCATCGGGTAGAAACCAGCTGCCCCGACGCAGCTCCGCGTCGTCATCCTTCCAGTACACGGCCGAAATGCGCGAGTAGTCGTCGTTTACCCTGGAAGTAATTTTAACCAGTGAGTCGTGGTAAATAATACATCACTATCACTAGTAGTACTTTTGATAATATTATCATCAGCATGACGATCATGATAAATTTACCTGTACAGTCCCTCGAGTACGACGACTTCCTCGCCGATTTCGTCCACGTGAGGGATGGTCTGAATTATTGATTTGAATAAATACGTCCCCGCCGCTCTTAAAACTCACAGTAGCGTCGATTTCGAGATTCTTCGATTTGCGGTAGCGCATCTCGACGGAGATCGAATCCCGGCCTGGAATGATGTAGATTATATGAATTGCGTTCAGCGTAATGTTCATGATAACATTATTATATCACCATAATTACACTCAGCGTAATCTTCGTGATAATTATCTCCCCAGGAATACTTACCCTTGAGAGGGATCCACTTTGTGTCCAGATCTTTCCGCCGATAGAACCACCGCACCTCGCTGCATCGGAGTTCGGTTACCTGTAGAAAAAGTATCGTCAAAATATTATCACTAGTAATAATCTCCATAATAATGTTATCATCCTTAATAAATTTCGTAATTTGCCCATTTTTCTTACTCTCGCACTCAGCTGTTCCCAATTTGCCGTCGGTGGAATGGACCAGGAATCAAAGTAGAGCTGGATCCTGTCCGCCAGCGAATGCGTATAGTTTAGTAACATTTATCGCCGGCAGCAGTGGCAGGGTGGGACGGTCAAAATAGCATGAAGCAATTGATTCGATTCCAACTGGGCCAGCGGGGGAGCCCCCTTCTCCATTCCAGAGAGAAAGAAACATAGGCAAAGCTGCCACTAATTGTGTGCACAGTTGGATGCCTTCGCTAATGTCCATTATTCCCTCCCCCACCCCTTGAAACATCCGCCTCATTGCCCCAAGAACCCGAGCAAAAGAGTTGATCTCGGGCGGGCTCGAACCGCCGACCTTCTGTGTGTTAGACAGATGTGATAACCACTACACCACGAGACCAGATGCACACGATGCTCTCTTACCCGCACACTACTCCACATGTTGGTGCTCATGACGAGGTGGCGCGCAATTTTGGGCGACTTGATTTTGTCGATGCGACCAGGGTCGATCTTATCGGGTGCCATGGCGGAGTTGGTGCGGTGAGCGGAGGAGGAGGGGAAGGACGAGGAGGAGGTGGTCAGACCCTCCCCGCTTCCCCTCTTCTCCGCTACCATCGTCATTCGGCTCCTACTAAAATGCACATAAAAACGACGAGGACGAGAAAGAGCTCGACAGAGCGGCACAAAATCGAGAATAAATGGATGGACAAATGTGAAGATTTCTGACAGGGCGAAAGAGAGAGAGTCGTTCCAATGGCTCAGTGAAGGATGACTAACGCGCGACATCTCGAGTATCAAGATGAAAGCTTTCTGGCTTTATTGTTGGGCCGACGGGGAAGGTCCAGTGGGTGGCAGAAAGGAGCGATAGGGGCTGACACCATGCGACAATCAAGTCTTATCCGCCCTTCTCATCGATGCAAGAACCCTTCCTCCAGAAAAGTCTCCGAGACATGGAACGGCATCCGGAATCAAGACTCTCTTTGACAAGGGCAAAGGGACTCTTCTCTCAAAAGTTCGTTTCTAACGGATTCAACTTCTATGCCCGCTTGATACAGAAAATTAGGCGCACTGAACGCTGCTTGAGACGATAACCATAACCGTCCGGAAATTTCAATGAAACTTATTCATAAAATTCGCGAGCACTCGAAGTAGCCTCCAAATTGGGTCGAGAATAGCGGATGAATGTCCTTCTTTCGTCATGGAGCTTCGCTGCAGCAGGATTATAGGCCGAATGCCACAACGGGGCTTCGATGCGAATTGAATAGTTCCAAAAGGGATGATGAAAGAGAGGAGGGCGAGCCCCTGATGAAAAGCATTGCTTGTGTGTTCCGATTCGGCTTGATACCCCCGTGTTTTCAACACCTCACAAAGGGAGATGAGGGGAGAGGAGGAAGAGAGGAGGCGAAGGAGAAGAGGAGGGAGGAGGTCAGAGAAGACATCAGTGCCTTTCATTGAACGTGTGTGTGCCCTCCATTTGAATCATGCCAAATTGAATGGAGGGGAAAGGGGCAACCAAGGCCAGTGGTTCTCTCCTGTCAGCGAGAGAGAGAACTGACATGTATCATGGCTAACTCAACTAGACGGCGTTCAGAGCTAGGTTAAGCTGAAGAATGGCAAAAGAGAACATTGACAAGGCAACGAAAATACTAGAATAATTCGCAGAAAAATGTTTTTCGTTACAGCATTTGTCAGATTTCATGGCAAAATCAACTAAACGGCGTCTTGGATTCTTGGCTGAACGGATAAATGGTAAACATGGATATTTTATTTTTTTTTGAATGTGAGACACTAATTATTGTTAGAAAAAACATTCATTGTTTCGGTATTAGCCAACCCTGCAGACTCCGAGCAAATACAATCCGTAGCAGCGAGTGCATTGCGAATGCGCTTAGCTCCAAGCGGGGGTCTCCCGAAGTGGGGGTCGCCCGTGGGAAGGGGAGAAATAAGGACTGCCAAGAGAGAGAGTCCAGGCCCGCAGCAGCGGAGGAGCAAACAGGATGAACACAAGAGGACCCATCAGAGGGAGGAGAGGACTCCAAAGGAGGATGCTGGGAAGAGGAGAGGAGGGAAGAAGGGAGGAGAAGGGTGAGGGGAAGGGAAAGGCGAGGAGGAAAGGAGGAGGAAGGGAGAAGGGGGGGGGGAGGGAAAATAGGAGTCGAGGAGGGGAGGATAGGAAGAAGAGGGGGAGAGGAAAGGGTGGAGGAGGGAAGAGCAGGAGGAGAAGGAAAAGGGAGGGGAAGATGAGGAGGAACGGAGGAGCGGATGAGAGGAAAGGAACTCCTCCGCCGAACACATCCGGACCATGTTCATTCATCATCAGTGAAAAAAGGGGGCTCGGCACATCATGAGACATGGATCGGGGAGGCCAAAACAAGGCTCCTACTCACATGGGAGTCATACGGCTGAACCTTGAGGAGGAGGAGGAGGAGGAGGGGAAGAGGACGAGGGCGAATAGTAGAGAAATAAGCTAGTTACTTAGGCTCCACGATGAGAGAGAGAGAGTACAGGATGGACTAAAGGGCAAGCGGAGGCTGACACTCCAACGCTTGGACTTGTTCCCCTGACCGAGGAGGCAAGACGACTCGATTCGGACGTTGCCAGGATACTGCGCACATCTACATGACATTTGAGGAGAGGAAGATTTCAAGCAAGTCTAATTCTGTGCGAGTATAAAAGAAACAGATAGGCTGCCCAACTTCCTTTGTAAGCGAGTTTCTTTTCTTGCACTGGCATCGTCTACTTTCTTGCGTGTCTAATACACTTCAGAGGAAACGGGAAAGGACCACGATATTATTCACATCGAAAAGATCTCAAGCAAGCGCCTATTCCCAGCGCATTTAATATTTCTACGAGGCCACGAAAAAGCAATCCCACTAAAAATGCGAGCGCGAAACACTCCCCGTCTCGCCAGCCCAGCTTCATTGCCAGACACGGCTCGCAGGGAGTAAATGGAAGCGTGTGCTTCATTTATCCCACGAGCCTGCCCATCTGGGCGCGAATGGACATCCCAGAGATGGAGTGCGAGAGAGACGGGTGAAGAAAGGAAGAAGTCCGATTCAGGACCAGGGGGGGGGGGGGATGCTGGAGGCGCCAGGACACAAAAGTACCCCATAGTAAGCAACCGTGAGCCCGCGCCAGGTGCCGGTGAATACCGAGCCCCAACCCGTGTCCGCAACAGGGCCAGGCCATACGCGCGAAGTGC
>JACMIG010000628.1:0-24686 GCA_014805385.1 Levipalatum texanum
TGGTTTCGCGCGTCGCGGTCGTTTGAAAACAACTTTGAGTTGGTCGCCTTCGCCGAGGTTCTACGGGCTGTGGGGACGGTTTTCGGCCTCAATTTTTATATGACCTAACGAAGGAGATACTTAGCTACAAGCACAATACAAAGATGGAGCCATAACTTGAAAGAGGAGCGTTTTATTGGCGTGGCGAATTTTGGCGATCGCCGGCGATCGCCAGCGATCGCCGTTGTACATGGAGAATCGCCAGCACTGTATTCCACATCTGCACCGGTCTTATCACACTCTATCTACACTCGGTGCATCTGTGGATTAGTTACAAGGACTACGGACTTCTCGGCGGCTCAAACCTGCGTCTCTTCTTCGGCATTGCTCTCTCCATCTCCCCAGGAGTCGTATGTCCCGCGGGGTGTGATCTTCACCCCGCGCTCCCTTCCCCCCTTGCTAATGCGTGCCCTCTTCAGTTCCACCCCCGATACGTGGTGCCGTGCACTCGATCCGGTCAGGCCCGTATTCGCACTCCGCCAAGAGGCGCTTCGCACCCGTGCTAGTATTGCACTAGCTCGGTCTACACTTCTTACCGGCTCACACCCTTGTACTATACTTGTAACACGAAAAACTAAGTTATATTACTATCGTGTTAAGTGCCGTGCAGGGTGAGGGAAAAGAAGCAGAAGCAGCTTTATCTCTAGTCGTTGGCACACTAGCAGATAAGTAGGCACAGATTGATGAGTGAAATGATAAAACCATTCAGAAGTGTATTGAATTTTCCCTCATGTTATCGCTATTTTATCAATAAAATCATAATATTCATAACAGTTTCAATGATTAATAAAAATACGTTCAGACGATTCGGTAACATTGCATTTCATTTGTAAATAATAAAACCTCAACTTTAGTGACTCCTTGGAGAGCACGATGCGTCTCAAAATAACGGAATATTGATATGCAAAAAAATTTTTTTAAACAGGAGCTGGACTGCGAGTTGTCATCAGTTCCTTGAATTCATTTGCCTTCACAGAGACCTGAAAGCGAGGAAAGGAGGATTCGCGAAACGAAGGGGAGACTCACTTGGTCATGGTCAGGGAAAGGGATCCTGACACTGAATTCCGTGACGACTGAATCCTTGGTGTAGATGTTGATACACGCTTTGATAGCGCCAATGGTTTTCCAGTGGTTAACGTATTTCATCTGAAAATAACCGTTGAGATTTACCAATTTTCGATGTTAAAGTTCATTGCCACGAAGACCTGGCGATTATGAGCATGAGAATGAATTTGAGTATAATCGGTATAAAAAATTCCTCTCAATTTCTGATTTCCTAGAAGATCAGGAACTCATGGCCTCCGTGCCGAATGAAAGGGGACCCTCCCTGCAGTCCTCGAATGGCGTATTCTTAGTGCTCATAATTCTGCATTCGCCAATCAAAGCGAATCGTTGAGAGACGGCTGCCTGTAAATTTCCTCAAAATAATATTAACATTTCTTACGTTGCAAACTGAGCGGCAATCAACTAACACTCAATGCGCTTCCGATGCTCCCGGAGAAGGTCGCCCCGCGAAGAGTGGAGATAAGGGGGAGGTTGAATTCCCGCACCTGAATAGAGGGGGCTAATTATGTATACTCCGAAGAGGAATTAATCTCAATGCAAGTTATTTAAATGATCGCACCATCCATTCTGGCACTCCGCGGTCCTTTGCCCAGATCCAGTCAGTCGCGAGCAAATCGAGTCCGACCCCTGTATGCATTCTGCACAAGCAGTCAACCTAAACAAATGTAGGTGAGTTGACGATTTGGTCAAAACTAACTCCTTTATTTGTGCCCGGGATCTGGATGTTCGTCGCTTCGATTCCATGGCAGGAGCGGGAGTAATCCGATGGCCATTCATGCACACTGCAAGTTTCTTCATACACGCTAGAACAATCAACCGAAGTTGCAGCCATTGATTCACGGCCATTTCTCTTTCATTTGGATAAAAATGTTAAGCTATGAAAGCTTGACTCACGGAGGGAAAATGGACTTGAAGGGGTCGTTGAAGTTGATCAACTTGTAGTCGAACGAGTTCCCTGTGAGCGCTGCGTAGTCACGGAGTGGCTTTGAGGGGAGCTGAACTCCCGCGTGTTGGCAAATTTCTAGCCATGACATCTCGATACCGACCTGCATCGGCATCAAGAATACACAAATGATCATACAAATAAAAATTAAATTTCTAAAAAGAACCAACTGCTTTCATTCCGTCGATTTCCTCCTCGTTGCAGTGGGCGGCGATGAGAGCGAACAGGTGTGGGGGCAGCAGGGAAGAGGGGTCAAAGCGAGACGAAGTCATCTTGTTGATATCAACGGCGATTGGCCTGATGTCAGAGTTAAATGAGACAGGGACGCGGGCAAACCATTCAAACTAGTCTCCCCGAGTGCACTGGGAGGGAGATTGGCCTCCCAGTGAGTTGGCCAGCCCGGGTGCCTCGGTAGGGGCCAGTGCGCCCTGTGGCAGTGAACGTCACGGGCCGAGTCGTCCATTTTGGCAGTGAAGGCCGAGGGAGTCGGGCATTGATTGGACAGTGTGGGAGCAACACTCGACAAATAACATCACTAACCATTGGCATTGGACCATTCGAAACTCGGGAATTAAACTGTTCTGCCGGCATGTATCTCACATTAGAAATCGTCTTGGCCCTTGAGGGCCATTGGGTTGTGGAGGTATGATTCGTCGCCTTGTTTTGGAACACAGAGTGGATGTGCTCATCAGTGAGGGGAGCTTTTATTGTCGTTGTAGTGGTGGAAGCGAGTGTCGCTCCCCGCCAGAGTCTTGAAGCTGACGACGCCGATCAGGGCGCCGAACACTGTGTGCTCTAACGCGATTATGACTATTCCACGGCTTCGTGATCGTGATACTTTGTTTAGTGGATTATTTCAGTTCGTTTTTTCCGACACAAGGAAATTCTCCGTGTCTAATGGAGACCCTGCCTGATGCAAAGAAGAGGGAGGGGCCTCCTCCTCCTCCTTCCAGGCGCGTAAATTTTGTGCACGGCCGCGTGCTCAGCCGTGCACTCTATTCATTCAAGCGCCAACATTGTAGCTTAAAAATGTTCACGCTTATTTAGCTGCCAATGCATGTTTATACGTTTATGGGAGTTATACGCTGGTCTACGAGTCCCGGGAAAGGAGCGTCAATAATTGAATATCGCTTTTAACCGTTATTGCCTGGGATACAGCCTTTGAATCGCGCTTCATCTTGCTCGCAATTATGCTCGACTTTATCCTGTAATTTTTGGATCATGCAACTGTTCACTGCTGTACGAGGCAACAATAAGACTTACGAACGTCGCCCGCTTATTTCCGGAGAAAAAGGAGGTCGGTTTAACCACATTTTATTGCCTGGTATTCGCCATGCATTCTTGGAGAAAGCAAATATTATTTAACGTCGATTTCATTGGTAGCATTATCATCGTCCTCGGCGAATTATCGTCGTTCAGATTTAAAAATGGTATTATGATTTAAAGGAAGCAGATTGCGAAGCAGCTAAAAATCAAACAGTAATATACAATTATTTTTATGTTTACCTGGGCAATTGTAGGTAGAAACGGACTCGGCCGCGAAGGACGAAAATACAGCCCCGTCTCTTCTGCTCCAAAGGCATCGTACTCTGCTATGCGTTCGTGTTGCTATTTATTTTTAAATTAGTGCGTTTCACTCAAATAAAATTATTTCGCAGTGAACTTTTTCATCACTTCATATCAACCGTAGAATATAATATACCCTCAGAAAAATTCACATTTTTGTTGTAGTGTTCGCATTATTATCCGCTACTCTGACTATTGAATATTTTCAGAAGCAAGCGATCGAACTCGCGGTAGTCGATGTAACGGAGGCTCTCAGTCCAAGATCCCCGTCGCAGGACTCGGCGTTTCGGTCTGTTATTAAGTATATTCATTCGGTTTTTATCAAACCAAAGCAAACACCGAGAACATTTATGTTATTGACACACCGCAAATTGTATATTTGACATCGCTGTTGGGGAATATCGTGGTTGATTACGAACCGAGGGACATAATAACTCCTCCGGGCTCTAACGTATATCATGGAGGTAACAGGTGGAAGTTTTGTGATCCTTTCGTAGTTTAGTATTGTGGTGGTGCACAAGCTGGTCCTGAAGGTGGTCGGCGATTCGCTCAGAAGAGTTCGCAGTGAGATAACCGATGATGCTGATAGCTATGGGAAGGTCGAATACTGTCTTCAAGATGGCCGTAGGGTCGTCTACGGAAGTCATAGCCGAGGTGGTCTTATGGAGTTAGAATTGAAATATGGTATGGGCTCGTATTCAACTTCGTCACCTCTAGTAACACATTGCCAGCCTCATCGACTGCCATGACGATCGACGTCAAAAGGACCACTAAACTAAGATAGAGCCATAATGCGACCTTGGGTTTATTAGAATGATCTAACCGACTGAGCTATGACGGCTGATGTTCATCTGTGTACGAGCTTGTGCACAGTTCCATGCAGTCTAGTTTATTGGCGTGAGCGTCTGCTGCCTCGAGCAGAATTATACTCAAACTAATGTATAGGGGAAGAATGATTGTTCACAACGTATATAATCAAAATAGCTTACAACTAAAGGATTCCCATACGGTAAATATTCCCACTTAAAGTATTCAAAAGTTGTTAAAAGTATTAGCTCGATTGGAAAGGATGTGAGTGTGTGGTTATGCGGTGTTCATTTACGAGGCGGATTCTTCAGGACGTATTTGTAGAGAAGCTGGTAGAGGGCAGGGTTGGAGGTCCTCGGATTTGACTGATTAGGTTCACATCTCAAGGAAGATGATACCTCAGATTGTCGCGCTTAGCGAAGTCCTGCCAGAGAGTGCATGCGAGACGAGCGAGAGCAGTGTTGTCCCGATCAACCTGCGCGTTCCACGCTGCCTTCCTCTGTAATTTTGGTTGTAGCCTTAGATACCCGTTCATTGCAAAAACCTTCCGATTGCAATAAGATGCCAGAGGCGCGAAAGATGAATGGTATGGTGCAATATTAAGGTCATTTCCTCCTAATCAAGAAACTAAAATACCTGTTCCCTGCGAAGCTGCTCCATTGATTCCACATCGGTGTCGTAGCCGCTCTCCATTACCTCCTTCCGAATCGAAACAAGGAGAAACTGAAGAGATCCAACGCCCCCTTCGTCCGCCCTTTTATTCCCAGGTGACATGCAATAAATGCGGCCGAAAATTTTATCGCAGTAAATTGGAAAGGCAGAAAAATTTGCACACGCGGGTGGGAGAATAATGTAAATGGGATCTGCGACCGAATTATAGTAGAGGGGGTGATTGAGTGGCTTTTCTGGGGGGGGGATATTAAGAATGGGCGATGGATGGACAAAATGTTCAGGGGAGACCAAGAACACATTACATGTGGATGAAAGTCGCGCGCCAGTTTAATGGAAAGCCATTTATTTTGGTAAGCGCCAATCTTCTCATAGCGAAAGGGGAGTCCCGTAGGCGCATCCGCGGTAGACTCGAGAATATACGCGACGAGGAGTGGTGAAGGATGAAAAGACAGATGCGTCTGGGCGGGTAGACGAGGTGAGGGAGGCAGACTCCTCAATCACCGTCTGCGACAAGTAAAACTGATCGTGGCCTTCGCCTCCATCCTGTGATGGCCCGGGGTGTCCTTGCGGAAGACTCTGTAATAAAAGACAGTAACACTTTAGTAGGGAAATATGGACGAAGAGTACTCTAAACTTCACAACCCCTTTGTATAGTCGAAAAAGCTATGAAACTGAGACTCAGAGGATCGCCATGCATAAAGTTTAGTAGATACCAACAGAAAAGCGTTACACTATCTTTTCCTTGTAGAGCGCCCCGGCGATGTCGAGCTTGTTGTCGTGGGCGACAGTCTCGGCGAACTGGAAGACGCCTTCGAAGGGCGCCATCGAGTGCAGATGAAAGAAACAAGACGTCCGATTGCTGTCATCCACCTGCAGATACAGTAAGTTTGCCCCTTTCCAAAACTAATCGAAGAAAGCCCTGTCGCAAGTGCAGCCATTATCACGGAAGAGATTTCTGAATGCAATTAATGTTCATGAAATACAGCTTAAAAAGTTTCCATGGTAACGCCAAAGCCATGCACAAGCGGAAATTGGCCGAATACTCAATTATAGAACGACATTTGTTACGCCAGATTTAGCGCAATTAAGATCTTTGCTGGCTGAAGCATAATAGTTACCTGAACAGCCGCTTCGATTACGTGTAGACCGAAGTGTCCTCCCGTCGCCTCCATCGATTGAGATCTGAGGCAACTTATTCGATGTTTGCCCCTAAGAATACGCGCTTATTGTGGTGGAAGGAATCCTTCGGGAAAGCAACAGACTTATCCTCAACTGCAATACCACAGCGATAGAAGGGCATTGAGGCAGACCTGAGAGGGAGAGGGAGGACTAGCGAGTGGGTTTCCTTAGCACCAGACACGTACACCCGACGAGACCGAATTATAGGCGCACATTCGGCAGACACAAAATATCTGGCCGCGGCGATAATTCCTCATGTCCGCCTCCCTTGGAGCAGGGGACAGGTGTTTCAGAGGTTCATCGACAATGTGTTGTTAGCGCTATCAGGCATAATGTTGCTTTGTCAACGTCACAATCCAGATTACATAGCAGTAATTGCCTGGCATAAGTGGTTGAGCAAGGGCTTCTGCATGTTCCATGCAGTGCTCTCGCGCTCTGTTCACTATTTCACTAGAAGTCTTTCGATTAGGACGAACGGAGTACTCAGTTCTGTCCGGAAGTCAAATTGATCGAAACAGACCCTGCACCATTATCATGTACAGGCGAGTGTGTCTCACTTTATTCTAAATGGAGAGGGCCGACGAACTATGTTGGGTCAAGAGTTGATGAAGGCTACGGAGGAGGAAAGAAGGCTACGGAGGAGGAATTGAGGGCGCCAACCAAACTGTATCTTAGCCCCTATTCCCTTAGGTTCACCACCGTGGACTAGTTTATAATCGAGTTTCCAGGTTGATGGGATCGGATCGCGGGAGGATGGCAGAGCTCGGGATCGGGCAAGTTCGGTGTCACAATGTTAACCCTCTCCGGCGCACCTATCGTCTCACGCACAGGTCAGCAATACTAATTAACGGTTTTTAATGACCGACTCCTCGCCGTCGTTAGGGTACAGTCTGGGTTACGATTAGAACAGGAAAAAATACAAGATTGATAAAATGGTGTTTCGAAATAACATTGGTCCCCCGCTGCGAGTTCGACATGAGAGATCATCGCCCGTCCCTTGGCCCTTTCTCTCCCCATATGACTCACTCTGAGAATGGCACTTCTCTCTCCCATTATCGTGGAGAGAGAGGGGGGTTGAGAGGAGTCATCGGAATGAAATACGTTATCTCTCGCCAATCTTCACGAGGCAAAAGGGGTCATGGGAATGAAATGGCAAGAAATGGTGAAGAAATCAAACGGGTGTGGTTACACATGTTGAAGACTCAATCCGCATCTTTTGCACGTAAATGTGACCGTGGCCGTCGCGTTCATCCTGTTGTGACCAGGATTGTCCTTGCGGAAGAGCCTAGAACAGAGGCATAATGGGAGCCCGCTAAATATCTTTCCTTTTTGGGAACATGAATGACTTGTTGAATCGAGTATCGTAAACGTCGCTCCTTAAGAGCTCCCCGCGAGCGCCTCCATCAGCTGGCTCTGAAGGTAGAGATTTGACCACTGCCCAATAGCCATGTAGTAAACAACAGCTAGAGAAGAGAACGGAAACAGTCAGACCCGAGAAGGGAGAGTGCTGTCTCGGGAAGGACACCAGCTACACATAGTAAAGACACTCTCCACGCAGATATGACCAATCTGAAACCGGAGCGATTTCTTTTGGGAGGCCACGTGATTCAGTATAACATTCCGCGACAATTGGTAGCCGATATCAGGATTCTCTGGACTAGAAGCTCCATAGAGCGCATTTTGGCAGCACTCTGCCTTCCAATTGATGTGGTGCAGAGAGGGCTCCATTCGGCGTCCTCTCTCTTCGTTGTTACGGGGCTGTGAGAGAAACAGATTAAAGAGTGCAGTCCCGAGAAAAAGGGATGGATGCCGCCACTGTTCCAAAAGTGGGTACACGGCAGCTGTATTGCTGAATCCAACTTCCTTCTTCTATAAGTGACCTCTGAATTAGGATGCGACGACAGTTGGAAGAGCTGTGCGAAAGAGCAAGAAATCTTCCCTCTATGCACCTAACCTGATCGGAATCATCTTGATGACATGCGAGGTTGCAGGTCATGGAAAGGGATTGCGGACGACCTTCTGTCCATCGGAGCGGGCGAGAGCCGAGACGCAATGGAGCGCATCACCGGCTCTTCTCGCCCCAAGAACTGGTGCGGTAATGTTCTCTTCGCATACATTCCCCGCATGCTCATGGCACTGATCTGGCTCACCGCGAGTCAGTCCGCAAGTCACGGGACGGGCCCCGAATCGCTTCGGCTCTGACGTCGGCCCTTGGAAATGCAATCTCTAGAGAACACGCTTGATGCCATGAAGCCCAAAAGGATTTAGAGAGGTTGGAGAGAAAGTTGTTACGGTGTAAGCGAAGCCTTCCATTCTGTTGTTCTTATTTTATGCTGCCCTCGCACACACATCAGTGTCCCTCCATTCTGCAGCGCAGTCCTTAACCTTATCCCGTTTCATAAGAAGTATGTAGGTGCTGTGCTACCATAGTCAAGTATCGCCGATGACTTGTCTAGATGCGCCTCTCATTAATATACCTCTGCTCCACAATAAGACGACAATAAGACCAGAGATAGTGGGACTGAAACACTCATAATTCTCGACTAGCCTCTTTCTCGTGGATGGTAGTTAGGATCCGAAAGAGGAAGGAATCAAAACACTACTATTCAGGAGGGGGTGTTGGAAGTTTCACCGATCCCCATAGTCGATCCGAGATTACAGATCATCGAACGCCCCGTCACTCCAAATGATTCACGCTGAGAAGGGCACTCCTCTTCCTTCCATTAGCTGCCCCGGAGAGGAGTGAGAGATTCACATGGAAAAAAGGGCCCCGTAGGCGCTCGGCAGTGGGTTCGGGAAATTATACGCCTTGAATGGGGAAAGATGATAAAACAGACAGGTCTGATTGTGAGCGAGCATGCAAGCGAAGAGGACAGACTGCTCTGTCAGCGTCTTTCATTACAAAATAGTATTGATTACGTCCATCCTATGCTTGCCGTTGGGGGGATTTGCGGAAGACTCCGCAATGAGCGGATTTGTTATAGTTATGGACCGTTTTCGGAGTAGAGATGGGCCGGTCCATTCGCTCACTTTTGACTGCTTCTTGATGCCTGGCTGTGAAAGTTTTATTACCCTTCCTATTCCTCTTGTTGGAATCATTGAACATTGCTGATACTCGAGGTTGCAGGTCAATAGCAACGGGCCGAGGGAAACCGAATGAGCGCGGAAACAACTGGGAATCCCCTCCGAAACAGTCTCTCGCCCAAGCTCAGGTATGGAACGAGATTAGGTGTGTTCCGAAACACTGTCGGTACAGGGCTGGGTCACAGCGGCTCCGTCCCCAAGTTGCCTCTCGAATTGCCATTCTGGAACGCTGGTCGAGAGAGTCCGAGAGGTAAATGTAGCGTGTATGCATTGAAACGGAAGTAATAGAGAGAGCATCCTCTGCAACCAGTAAAAATAATTGACGGGTTCTGCGCCCAACTCGATGTTTTTCGCAAATCTCTCTGTATATTTGCTCTGTTTGTCCAATACCATAAATATGCCATTTCAGTATCCGCGTGAGCAAAAGTGGAGCGCGCGAACCGCCCGCGACAATGGCAAACTCGCGGTCCTCCCCCTCCACAAGTGGATGCACATCAATACTTGACAGAATCAGGTACCGCCGTATCCCCTCTGTTTTCATACTCCTCTCCCGTTCCGGCCTGACCCTAGTTTATGGATGTGGGCTTTCTCCAACAGCCGAGAATCCCGAACGAAGGGGTCGTATTTACTACTCATTTTTTCATTTGGTGTGTAAGCAAAAAATGGCTGCTAAAGGAGTGGAATTTCCACTGATCCCTGTGATCGGCCGAGAAGAGAGATCATCGAACGATGCTAGGCCCCCCTCCTCCCCCCAAATGATTCACAACTGAAAAGGTTACTCCTCTCCCTTCTCCCATTATCGTGGAGGGAGAGACGGGAGAGAGACAGTCATCCGATGGAAATACGCTCTCTCTAACAGCGCGCAAAGAGATACTTCGCCGATTTTTTTGCACCATTGACAGAGTGACATTTCGGTGCCAAGCGATGACTCTGGCACGGGCACCATTTCATCAAAAGAATCTCTAACGGGGGATCTTAAGTTCTTTATCCCAAATATCGTGGAGAACTTGGTGCATTCTAATGAAGACGCCCGCACCAGACCAATGAAGGACTACGCGTGCTTTTTACATACGCCTTCGAGACCCGTTTCATGCCACTATCATATGATATAGAATGCAAGAAACAGAGTTAAAAAGGTAGATCAGTGGCATGAGCAGTCCGTCATTGGTAGAGTCCTGGTGTAGGAAGTAGAACGCTCCGAATGCCCGAAATTAGTCATCATTTATATCGGGCATCACAGCCTCATTGCCCCCTCCCAATTGTTGTACTTGACCCCTTCCTGCTATCTGCACACTTCTCATCCTCTTCTCCTCCTCCACTTCTCTTCCTCATCCACCTCCAACTCCTTCTTCTCCTTGTCATCCTCCCCTTATTCTCCTCCACCTTTCCTTCCTCCATCTCCTCCCCACCTTATTCTCCACTGCCTTCCTTCTCCTACATGCCTTCTTCTCCTCCTCCTCCCCCTTTTCTCATCGTCCTCCGGACCTCTGTAACCCCCTCCTCCCTCTCCCTCCTCTCCTCCTCCTCCTCCTCCTCCAGCCCATCCACTATCGCGTCGATCCTCCCAACACCTTCAAGATGTACATCATGATGCCCATTTTGATGTGTCTGCTGGTGGGAGTGAACCTCCTTCCCCTCATCTCTAAGGTCTCTCCCTCCCCCTCCCTCTCCCCCTCCATCCCCTCCACCGTTCAGAGACTCAACTACCAGAAGGAACTGAACAACTCGGTAGAGGGAACGGGTCTCCTCCCCCTCGATCCCTGTGGCCTCAAAACCCTCGTCGAGGAGGTCCCTCCCCTCCCTCTCCCCTTGAATCCACTTCAGAGAATGATCCCTGGCAACATCACGGGGTACTTCAAGTCCCTCAAGAACATCCACGACTGCATCCAGAAGATAGAGGCCGAGACGACGGGGGCAGAGAAGAACGGAGACACGGAGAGGGAGAAGAAGAGGGCCAAGAAGGGCCTCTCCGCTGAGGCCGCCCAGAAGGTCATCAAGGTCAAGCCCATCGTCACTGCCTACCAGTCGAGCATTCACGGCATCACGAGGGTTGGGGAGGAAGGGAGGAGGGGGGAGGGGGGATATTGCAGGCAGAGAGAAGCCATCCATCCAAGAGGGGCGATCTCCTTTCGAGACTCATCGAGATGGGACCATATGAAATCGACTTCGACCCCAACGAATTGGGAGATCTCTTCGATGAAATGTCCACTGTGACCTCTCTTCCCTTTCCCTCCACTCATTGCCTCCCTCAGATACTGGCAGAGGAGGAGACAGTCCTCACGTTGGACGGCGATATTTATGTTGTCGGCAACCTCGAGGGCTCCTACCGGTCCCTCCCCCTCCCCTCCCCCCTCTACTCTCTTCAGTGATCTCTTCCGCTGGTTCTCGACGTGCGATTGGCCTCCGCGTGTCCGTTATCTCTTCCTTGGAGGAGTGGTCAATTCCGACAGTCCTTCCTCTCTGGAGACCATCGTCTTCCTCTTCGCCCTCAAGGTGCCTTCCCTTCCCCTCCCCTTCCCTCTCCCCTTTCAGCGTGCCCTTCCCAAACACATCTACATCCTGCGTGGGGAGGCGGAAGGTCTTCCCCTCTGCATCGGCCACCGTTTGTTCTCCCCTTCCCTCCCCTCCCTCCATGCCTTCAGGTGGTTTCCCTACTCGCATCGTGTCCTGTCTACAGGAGGTTCCTCCCCCTCCCACTCCTCTCTCTTTCCTCTTCTCAGGTGGCATCGAAGGCCCTTTCCATGCTTCCCCTGGCAGCGATAATCGAGAAGAAGATTCTGTGTGTGCATGGGAGTATTCCCGCCCAGGTCTCCCCTTCCCTCTTCTTCCCTCCATTCCTCTGTTCAGCTCAAGAGTCTCGACGCTCTCTGCTACATCAAACGCCCCCTCGTCAACGTGGAGAGGAAGAGTCTCGAGGGTCGCGTCTTCCTCTCCTACCCCGAGGACGTCTACGAGTCCAACCTCAAGATCGTCGTGGATCAAGGGGCGAGCCCGTCCAGGGAGGGTAGGAGGGGGTGGAGGGTGAGGGGGAGAGGGGAGAGTTTAGGAGTGGCGTTGGAGGCGGAGGTGGCAGTGCCGCAGAGTCGTCCAACCGAGAAGAGGAATGCCTCGTCGTTGGTGTTCTTGCCAGAGGAAGTGGACGGTACACTGGAGAGACTGGGTCTGGAGATGATGATCCGAGCCAAGTCGCCGTGTCTCAATGGTATATCAGTGAGTCTTATCCTTGGCGTCTCTCGATCTCTCCTCCAGTTCCTCTCTCCTCGTATAATCTCCGTGTGGTCTGCCCCCTCCTGCATGAGTTCTCTCTCTGGCTGCCGTCTCCACATCGACACCGACCTCTCCATCAGCGTCGATCGACTCCATCGCTTCGGTTCCTTCAACAGCGGTCCCTCCCCTCTCCCCTCCACTCTACTCTTTCCCTGCAGACAACGTGGAGGCGAAGCCCCTCGATATCCAGGGCATCCTGGAGAGTCTCGATCAGGGACCTTCTCAGGAGGCGAGGCCATCCACACGATCGATTACTGCGAGGGAGGAAAAGGTTTCCAAGAAGGCGCCTGCTAAGGAAAGCAAGAAGAACAAGTAGAACTACCCCCTTGTCCATTACACCTCGATTATGATTAAAGAATGAGTCCGAATAATTGAATGATTCTTTTGTAGATTGGAGACTGAAGTGAGCATGTTACTTTGGTTGTGCCAAACACAATTCAGATTGTGAAGAAATATCTTTTCAGAAGTTCATACAAGCGCATAGGTTGAACAATTTGGAAGCTACTATCGATATTGGGAGAATGAATAGGAAAGAGTCATAGACTAGAGGGGAAGTCAACATCACAGCTGCAGGGAAACTAATTCTAGTTACACTATTTTTGAATCAATGAGCGTGAGAAAGATTGTAGTTCAGATGATGCAATTTCTGAGCAATTCTCGCTGGCAATTTGAGTGAGTAACAACAATCGGATAGATACATAGACTAAAGATAAAACATATAAGCATTGAAAATTCGATGTGTTAGTATTGGTAGTCATGAAGATGCAGAGTTAGTAAAGTTTTAGAGTTATTCGTCTTGAATATAGTAGTTACATGGGCAATAAATCTCTTTCACCTTACGGCGTGGTCGGAATAGACTGGAGGGTCAACGACGAGGAGAGGGGGAGTGGAGGGCCTCTTCCTCCAGTCGACTGGCACTTGTTGCGAGAAGGGCACGGAGGTCGGAGTCACTCATGTCCCCGATGTTCTTCTGGCTGTGGTGGCGTCTCGGAGGGGGCGGAGTCAGCTCCTCCCCGGGCTTCACCACCAGAAAGTTGATGACGTCAGACAGCGAAATGACACCCTGACAGTATCCCACTTCCTCCCTTGCCGTCTTCCACTCAATACCTCGATAGCTCCCTTGGCATCAACGGCGCACACTCGATGGACGTTGCTCTCTACGAGCACCGTGATGGCCTTCCAGAGAGTGTCCGTGTCTCTGACGGAGACGACGTTGGACGCCCTTTCTCCCAACTGCAGAGATGGTTGGGCTGTGACGAAGGAAAGAGCAATTGTTACCCTCATGGTGTTCTTGAACTCGAGCGCTTCTGCGACGGTCGATTCCAGATTTCCAGCCCGTTCTTCGAGAGCTATTCCGATAGCATCAAATCTCGAGTACATGTCCACGACCTGCAATTTATCACGTTCCATGTTCACGAAACGGCACTAATAATGGCAGAAAGAAAAGTGACAACTACTTTTCAATACCTTGTAAGTGTTTCGCTCAACAACAGGAAGGCCAGACACGCCCTTGTGAAGGAGAATGTCGAGGCAGTCGACCAGGGGAGTGTCCGGGAACACCTGCAGTCATAGAAATATTAGTTGCTCGTGATTAATCCGGATGTTTTGTTAAAAGTGGAGAAATATTTCATGAGCTCAAAAAGTATGAATTCTAGCAATCTAACGAACCACTCGGATGCCACTCCACGTTCCGACGTTGAGTTCCTTCGCCGTTCGGATATGATGTTCCGGTTGGGACAGCTGTTGGCCCTGACAATGAGGAACCAGTCACTTTTGGTGACAATTCCATTTTAAAACCGTAATACACAGACTTGGCAATAGATCCTTAACTCACAAAGCACCAGAGGAACTTGATAATTCTTTTGTGAGTAAGAATGAAGAGTGGAGATCCATTAGAAGGGTCGAGAACGGGGAGTCGATGGATGTGGTGGAGAGAGAGAAGACGGGCTGCCTCCAGTATGCTGCAAAAGCAATCATTGCTCTCATCATCTCTAAAGATCGATATGCCACAGTGTGGCCACACACATCAGACACATAAGGGGGAAGCTCATGTTGAATTTTGAAACCGTGTGGGGGAACGATTCGACAAAGTGGATACGAGGAGAGCGGTGCCTCTCTCTCGAAAAAAATTTGAGGCGCTCGTGATAAATTTGAGGCGCTCGTGATAAATTTGAGTCGCTCGTGATAAATTTGAGTCGCTCATGAAAAAATTGCATAACACATGGTACATTCGAGTTGTTCGCGAGAACTTCGCGTAATTTGCCGCCAATTCAAGGTATCATTTCCCGTCAATTCAGGAGGCTTACCTGATATCTTCGAGTTCCTTCAGTAGTGATCGCCGCGTCTCGGATGCGATCAGAAGGGCTCGCTGGGCGTCAACCTGGAAGGAAATATGGGAAATCAGCATGGCTGATGTAAACTCGCGCTCCTTTTTTTATATGCACGCGCGTTAACGACCATTTGTTAACTATTGGTGACGACACCATTTAACGCGCGTTTCATAAACTGTTCTATAAAAATTCCCATCTCCCTCACTTCCTCTCGTGAGCCTCTGAACTGGGAATCGCGGCAGAAGGCGAGAGCCCTCGATGCCTGTGTGATCTGCTCCTGCTGCACGACTATCGACTTCTGCAGAAGCTCCTGAAGCGGGAATATTTTGTGCTCGCTATTCCCCTTCCCGACCTCCTCAGCGCGGATGTCTTCTTCACTGCGGATGGAGACATTCTTCGATGGGCCTCCGATGACCTGTGGAGGGGACGAGATGTCGTTCGGCGTGTTGAAGAATTGATTGCACGAACCATCGGAAAAGCAGCTTATGCAATGGAAGTTTGGAATCGCAAACCAGCAGCCTTATCCGGCCTTTTCTTCCTGTAAAACGAGACGGTGTGCACGAGGCCGGACGATCGCGTCTCAGTTGACTGCAAGTCAGTGAGGAACATGATTAATTTATTTTAATTTTTACTTCATCCCTATCTTGAGGCATAACCTCCTGCTCTTGTTCCTCTTCCACTTCTTCTTCATACTCATCGTCTTCGTCGTCCATTGCGAGTGGCGGCGGAGGTGCTATGAACTTCGGCGGTGTCTAAATATCGGCCTTTTCAGAAAAACATTAAAAAAATAATTCTGACAATGCACTCACAGTTTGTTTCAACAGCTTCTCCTGTCGCTCCAGGTGTTCCTCTCGCTCCTGGGCGCGTCTCCTTTCCTCTTCCTCCTCGTGTGCTTGCCTCTCTGCCATCCACTCCTGTGAGAGACGAGAAGTGGCCTGCAAACTCATTCATTCATTGATGCTGGTCCAGAAAAAATGACCCACCTTCTTCGGCGAGTTGGCTCCACCCTCCATAAAGTCGAAGGCAGCATCGATTATCCTGTTGGCTTCGCCGAGATGCTGAAACAGGGATGTAATATAGCAGGACAGAGACAGAAAATTCCCGAACATCGTCATCAATGTCCTCGTCATCGCTCTCTTCATTCGGCACATCGCTGTACTCCTCCTCGTGCATCTCGGGATACGACATTCGAGGCGATTTGCCAACTGGCGACGATGTCCCTGACTGCAACCATACTCATATTTTAACGCCGCTCGCAATTTCAAATAAATCCCTCGGTTTCCCCAATCTTTTTCTCCGAAAAATACAAACCTTGATATAATTTCGATGCGTGACATAGCCATCTTCGTTCATCTCGCGCCGCTTCATACGAGGGGTAACCGATTTCTGGAAATATTTGACCTAATATCCCCGTCAACAGCCCTGACCTTCTCGTAAACGGAGTTTTGGGACTGCTTGAGGTACTCTTCCCTGAGGGCAGCCTCCGACTTGTCGGGATGCAGCGGAGTTCCCGTCGATGCAGAGAACTGAAGCGAGAAAATACGAATTGATTAGACACTCGGAAATATCTAGAAAATAGTTGTCTTACCTCCCATCGATTCCGAAGTTTGGCGATGTTAGCGGCGCGGACGTCCGGGAGCTTCTTTTCATTCGGATCTGTTCCGACAACAACGGGAGCCCCGACGGCCCCACGCCACTGTGTCTTCACCGGCACTAAATCAGTTTTAGATTAGTTAATCGGTATAACAACACATTGTGCGTAAAATCGTTGGTAAACAAATTTTCTAGGTACGAGCGAATTTCTATATTATTTCTCACCTGCGAAAGATGGAGTGATTTGTCCTTCGTCAGGTTTGTTAGATTCGGCGCAACGGACGATTGGTAGAGGTGGGGGCATGGCTGAAGAACCAATATATGTTTGAAAATTGGCAATTGTTATTTTACAATAGTAGTTAGTATGAATTGCCGACAATGAATCAAGTTTTAACTTCATAGTCCACCTTCTCTGCGAATTATTGAATTTAAATAATGAACTCACTCTTCTGCTTCGGCGCTGGCAACTCTTCCAACGCTCTTCGACCCTCCGGAGGGCTAAATAGAATGCTTGGGCGCGTCTCACCGTAGCTGAAAACATATATTTTTCAGCCTCATAATGTTTCGGTGAGCAGATACAACAAACATCTACATTTTGGTTTATATGAAGGATGTAAAACAACGAACTCTACGCGAGGACACGTTCCTCTCTTAAAAGTGTCCTTGTCGTTGAGAATGGGACTATTGCCGGTAAGCTCATCATGGCCATAATCGTCAAGCGTCGCGGCTAGGGCGTTGTATCGAGAGCGTCGGGAGGCCTTCTCTTCCTGCACGTTCAACGATTATTTGTAAGAACTCGCACTGAACCAGTCAGAGAAATATGTAAAGTTCTAACGAAAAACATACTTCCAACTCGAGAGCGAACGAATCCTGCCGTGCGGGACTTGCGGGACTGTTCTCATCCTGCTTTAGCTCAAGGTTACGCCTAGTAGCGCGTGCAATGATACGCTGAAGGATATACAAAATCACTGCTGAAAGAGAAAACGTGCCTCTGTGGCCTCATCGAGGTCGCTCATGTCGTGCTCCAGTGCAGAGGCACGTCTGGACCTCGACGAGCAACTGAAAACGGATTAAGGTATCAAAACAGTTCCGGACAACGGGAAGCTTGAAGTTCGCGCGGATTTGTTTGAACACACTTCCTGAGAGCGGAATTAGTATAAAACGGACCAGAGTATTAATTGTCGGCGCAAACCACACCACTACCGTAGTTTCAATTTGCGATGGGTTTGTAGAAGGCAGTTTTTGTTTTCTCTCCAGAGTCATGCTTATCGCTCTCGGGCTTCTTGAAGCATCGCCCCCGAAAATGAGTATGCAGTCGCTGAATAATTGTGATGCCGGCTATAAGGCCACCCCAATTGGGGAGAGAAATTGCTTTCAAAAATCAAATATATTCCACCCCAAAAATAGTCTAAACCATTGTCTCTGAATCGCTGCGACCGCTCACCTCGATGCCTCATATTCTTAGTATATGCTCGAGTAGGTTCAAAGACCGACTGAAGTTGGACTGCAAGATAGGCCAGAGTTCTTCTGCAAGATTCTATCCGTCGAGACCAAGAAGACGGATGGATGGCCCCAAAGAACGATCAGTCTTCACTGAGCACTCCTCTCGTGCCGTCAGGACTCTCCCCGAGAACATGCTCTCTCGCACCATGACCCTCCCCTATTGACCTTCTCTCCCATCCACATGTTATTTAGTACCCCATGGCAGGGTGGCCCCATCCTAGATCTTGGAGCTTCCATTTCCGTCCCAGTCCGAAAAGCTCAGAACCAATCGAGCCATATTTTCGAACGACCCCTCAAGCAATATTCCACTAATGTTACCATAATCAGGTCCTTCTGATAAAGGTTTCCGTTTCCCAATTGCCATGAATGATTTCAGATTCCGTCGCAATCGGGGCGTATTACTTGAAAGTGTCCATAATACGACCACCGATAGCCAGAGTTTCTACGGGCTCCAGATTCAAGGTGGGCCAAAACCAAGCGCGAAATAAAAATGACCCCGAAGACATGGCCAAGGCCGAGGAGAAGCGAAATAAAAAGGAGCTGGTGGACTCGTCGTGGATCCTCGACACTTGCGTCCCAGGCGATCTCCTGTTCTTCGGTCGTATCCCCGAGGTGGCTGGCGACTTCGAAGCGGCCGTCCTGTCCTCCACCACCACCGGAAGGGACCTTTTCCACGTTGGAATAGTCGTCCTCCTTCCCCATGAGAAGAGGCGGCACGATGGACAATTGGGAATTGTTCACGCTTCCACAAAGGGCGTCAAATGCGATTCGTTCATGGAAACGATGGAGGACGTGGAACCAGATGAGATCCAGGTCAGTTCGCACGGCATAAAGAACGAAGAGAATTACAAGATTTTCGCGGTGGATGCATCAGCGAGTAATAAACTCGGTGCATCACAGTTTGCACTGACGAAAGTTGGATGCCCATACAACGACGTATTTTCGTCGAATTGCAAAGATTCGAAGGGAAGCGAAGCTTATTATTGCTCGCAGCTGGTAACCGAAGCATACAAGGTGAATGAAATACTTGGTCAATGATACGAACGCCGAGAAATAGGGAGTCGAACTCGGCTTCCCACCCCACAAGATGAAGTTCGGAGCCAACGAAGGAGAGGTCTTGCCGTATTGGGTGGAATATTTTAGGTGAGAAAAATGTAGAAAAAAAACAACAAAATCATTCGATTCTTGCAATGCATACTGTAAGTCTGCGCATAGTTTTACGCCAGTTTGCGATTCACCTTTAAATATCGATTACCGCCTCTTACAGCTCATCGGCTTTCACGTTTCGATATTGTTTATTTCGGATTGCGTGACTAGATTCTCTTGCAATTATGTACTCGTTAAGGAGGGTTGGCGCTCCAATTCCAGTTTGATGCTAAGTGGTAAAGGTAATCGTTCTTGCAGAGAGCGTGGCTGCCCTGTCCCCGTTGGCGAGGAGGGTTCCCATCCCACGCGAATCGTCGACGCCCCCGGTCTAACAATGAAGATGAGGTACAGAGTGATCATTTTCTCCAATTACATAGATCCTTCTCTGATGACAAACTCGAGCCTATTCGCATGAAAATAAACGAAAATCTAAGTGGTAATTTGCAGCATCCGCGTCGCCGGACGCTTCGCTTCGTACCGCGACACAAGTCGGTTGTCAGTAAGTGGCATTTGTATTAAATTTACCACATATCGTAAAATGATGTTGTTTTTTCAGCGCCTCCACTGGATCAGCGGTGCTCCCGTTGCTCTCGCCGGAGGAAAGGAATTCGATGTATGCGAGCCGGCATCAGGTTTGAGCTATTTTCCATAAATATCATAAGCCACAAATATTAAACGAGGCATGTTCCAGGCCGCAGTATCGCTCGCTGCGCCTCTGCGACTCCGGAGCAGGTCGAAAGTGCTGTGAAGGTGAGGAAGGATTTTCGCTTTGAATCATTATTCAAGGCTCCTTTCTAGGTCGCCAAGGCAGCTCAACCGGCGTGGGCAGAGAAGACTTGGCTGGCCCGCGGGGTTGTGTTGCGGAGAACAGCTCAGGTATCCAACATAATAAATCGAAGAAAAAACGATATAATTGTCTGCAAAATAATTATTTTATCGATCATGCAATTACATAATGTGGGGAACCGCAATTTACATGGATTTAGTGCTTGATTTTGCAGCTCATCCGCGATCACGTTGACGACATCGCAGCTGCTGAATGTGCCGACAACGGGAAGCCGATCTACGAGGTATACGGTATACCGTACATTGTATACACCTTTAGTAAATACATCACAAAATCTACAACATTAGTGCTTGCGTTGGTGTTGAGTGTGCTCCGTTCTCTTCTCCAGAGTAAAACGGTTGTATTTTGCAGGCCCGTATGGACGTGGCGTCGTGCGCGGAGACATTTGACTTCTACGCAGGAGTGGGTATGTGAAGAATTTAAACAAACATCGACTTGTGTATATTGATCAATCTGTATTCTCTCCAGGTTCCTCTCTTGCCGGTGCTCACTACCCTCTGGACTCGTCGCGATTCGCGTACACGCGCAGAGAGCCCGTCGGAGTCGTCGGCTGTGTTGGTCCGTACCAGGGGATTAGGAAAGATCATGGAATTTCACGGAATCCACAAATTCTGCCTTCACCTAATAAGCATACTAGAATTCCTGTTAGAAACAACCAGCTTCCGAACTCGCGGCACATTCTGCAAGTTTTTAGTGGTGTTACGAAGAGTCAGAAAGCGGGTCTCTGTACCATGGCGATTCGATGCAGCAGATCAATTGTTAGGCACTGAATTAGGAACTGAAATTGCTACGTGAAGTATCTGTTGGGATAATCCATAGAAATTGCATCTTGCTTTACCGTGATCCTTGTTAGTAGGGAAATTTCAGAAGGTACGGCATGACCGATTACAAAATGATAAAGAACTTCTCTCTCATTCGAATATATCGTGAATTTTGTGTGAATGTGGTCGTGCCGTACGTTCTGTTGTGTTGTCCAATAACTGTTTCTATGTAAGACTTTAACAATTTTATTATTCCTGCTCTGGGTAGTATCTGTCATCTAGCTGACCAGCTTGCAAGACTTCGGCAAAATACAGCGAATCCAGGTGATGTTACGCGTTGGAGACTTTCAAAATAGCTAACCTTCTCTCTAATTGCAGGCGCCTGGAACTACCCACTGCAGACGTGCTCGTGGAAGACGGCTCCCGCCCTCGCTTGTGGTGAAGAAGGGTTACGGCTGACGCCATTGGGGCAATATCCACGTTCCTTGGGGGATGCATTCGTGGATCTATCTAGCTTAAACTCCCATGTTATCAAAGTTAGAGAAGGGTAACGGACGGACCATCTTTCAGGAGATCCGATTTTTAGCCGTCTATTGGAGTCCTTGTGCAATTAGGCAGTTTGCCTAGAGCGCGAATTTAGACACGTAACTTGTATAATACGCAGGGAACGCGGTCGTCTACAAGCCCTCTCCGCTCGCTCCCGTCACTGCTGCGCTGCTCGGGGAGATTCTCAAGGAGGCCGGACTACCCGACGGCGTATACAATGTCCTCCAGGTTGGCTATTAATTTCCATAAAAACACATGGAAAAAGGTCCTAGTTTTCCCTACCGTTCTAGTCAGTGTGGCATTTGTTACTTTTTTAACACTCAAACCTGCCGCATATTAGCGATTGAGCGACGGGAATTGTTATATCTCAGAGCGGTGACTCCAATCTCTCTGGTATCTCCAACACAGATACGGGACCACAAATATTCAGTCTTTGCACAGTGCACGATTGTCTGGATATTGTCTAGTCCAGAACGGTTGGAATACCGGAGATACATTGATCCAGGCTGGTTTTCTTCAGGGTGAAGGCGAAACGGGCACGGCTCTCGTGGAATCGCGCGGTGTCAACAAGGTCTCCTTCACGGGCAGCATCCCGACGGGGAAGAGGATCATGCAGGTATTGATCTAGATATCGATCTAATTATCGGGCATATTGTTAGTTTACTTATAGTTATACCAAAAACTAATTGAGGAATTGTTGTGCGACACTCGGGAGAAGTAATTAGCTATTTGCCGTCTCTCTAATGCGCCTGGTTACTCCCGAGGGTGAATTCCTTTGCAGTCCTGTGCCGCTCGTTCAATAAAGCCACTGACGTTGGAGCTCGGCGGGAAGTCGTCTCTGATCATATTCGGAGGTAGGTTATTTCAACAATACTGGGAGTCATCGGATCAACACGAGAGTAAGCTCGTTTACACGTGCTTCCTTCCGTAGTATCGGCGATTCAAGAAATTCAAAATAGTGTTCTGGTTCGAAATTTCTATCTTCGTTGAATATTGGTTTGCTCTCGGCTACCTATCGAATCTGATTGAGAATAGACATATTTAGAGATTTCCATTGAGCGCAATTCACGTGCTTCTTTCAATGCACAATTCAGATGCTGACGTGGACTCTGCCGTGGCGGGGGCGATGATGGCCAACTTCTTCTCCCAGGGACAAGTCTGCAGCAACGCCAGCAAGGTACGGGCATGCACTTCGATAATGTTTGATCAGGGAAACACGTGAATTTACGCGCGCGATAACATCTAATACCAAGTGGAGAGTGTTCCGATTGATTCCTGATATCTTTGTCGTGACAAACAAATAATAACATAAATTCCCGTTCTCACATCAGGTCCTCGTGCACCGCTCGATCGTCGATGCATTCACGGCCAAGCTCGTCGAAAAGACGCGGGCGATGAAGGTGAATGTTTGCATTATTTACCCAACGGTTTATCATGCCTATTGCTGTTCCATTCGTTTCAATTCTGAAATTCACATGCTGCGACCTCAATTCCCTGGTTTCAGTTGTGGGTCGAACTATCATTCGAGCGAATAGCATAAACACAGTATAAAGGCGCAAACTCTGCCCAGTACCGGCCCTCGCTACTGCATTTATCACATCGAATTCCCCGTCTCCTTTACTCCGTATCCCGTTCAGGTCGGCGATCCCTTTGATGAATCGACGCGCGTGGGGGCAGCGATCACGAAGGAACACGCGGAGAGAGTCAAGGCTTATATCGATTGTGAGTCGCGGAAAGGAAAGGGGGATGAGAGGGCGGCCGCAAAAAGGGTAGCATTCTTCAGCAAAAGGGCTGCATTTTTTTCGTATCGGAACTAGGCGTATATTTGATATGGATTCGCGGACACCGTATTCTCGCCTCTCCGCTGATGATGAAGGCCATTGAGGCTCCGTAGCCGCTGGAGCGCGTCTGCTGTGCGGAGGCGAGTGGGTCAGTGCGGGGTTACACCACAGCGATCATTGTTATCCATTCTTTAGAGTTATGGTGGACGGTGACTATCTATAATTGAATTGTTATTGCACTGTGAAAAAATAAGCAAACTCTGCGAGTCGAATCCCTCGGGTTCTGGGAGGTCAGAAAACATTCACAACTCTTCAGGTCACGGTTCCGGGTTTCGAAGGAGGCTCCTACCTCTCTCCTGCAGTTCTGACGGATATCAAGGAAGACATGGAGGCATACAAGGTTGGTATTTGTTGTGATTCAACGTCTGACCTAATGGAATCTACCGTATCTCAGGAGGAGATCTTTGGGTCGGCCCTTCTGCTGATACCCTTCGATGACGAAGCAGAGGCACTGCGGATGGCCAACGACTCGGACATGGGACTGGCGGCGGGAGTATTTACGAGGTACGAGGGAGAAATAGGCTTCCGAGATAAACACAGTAATGAGGTGCGAAACCACTCCCACTATGGCGGAATAGGAGCATTTCGCTCTCAGCGGTTTTTCCATGACAATGTCTTCTCTGGAAAACTGACATTTAGCATTTTCCACTTGGACTTTGAAACCAAGCGCTCTGCCACCACTGGGATGTCATAATAACAATTGTGATAGACACTGAATGATGCGATAGTGTCTAGCAGCTCAACTTACCACTCTACAGAGACCTCGCACGGGCGCATACATTCGCTGCCCGCCTGCACGCCGGCAATGTCTACGTGAACACCTACAACGACGTCTGTGAGTACCATTTGGAGTCGAGTGATCGTAAACTGAAATAACTATTTTTAGAGTGTGATTTATCTCCATTGCAGCGCCGTTTGTGCCATTCGGCGGCTTCGGCCAATCGGGTTTCGGGCGGGAGAATGGGACGGCCGCCCTCGAGCACTACACGCAGTGCAAGAGCGTCTTCGTCAACACCGACACCTACCTCTCCAATCCCTTCTGAAGACTCGTATCGATTGTTTATGATCAATAGTGTCGCGAACCCCAGGGAGTCCAATGTTGTGCTCGACAATATTCGGTGGGTATTTTATGTAGATTTTAGACTGTACAATAGTTGATAGCATGCACGTGTCTTCATTTCCACGCATTCCAATATACCATCACAATGTGATCTGACGTTTTAGGGTACATGATTATAAGCATGATTTCATGTGAATAAATTAGATTACATCCCTCTACGCACTCCACATTTATCCACTTTCCCCCTTTCCTGGTCCAGGGGATCTGGAGGGAAACATCGTAAGCACGGATGGGGAGGGAGGGGTTTGGGTTGGCATCCACGTCTTGGGAAGAGAGACAGAAGGAAGAGGACGGGGAGGAAGGGAGGGGATCGAGTTGGCACCCGGTATATTGGGAAGAGAGACAGAAGGAGGAGGGGGAGGGAGGGAGGGAGGGGA
>JACMIG010000629.1:0-28486 GCA_014805385.1 Levipalatum texanum
TTATGTGCAAACGATAGCTGGGTTCACAAGGAATCGAATGAGCACAAGACATCGACCTTTCAGTGCCCACAAGGTGGTTTATTTTCGCTCAGGACACCTCAGGTGTCCTGAGGACACCTGAGGGTCCTGAGTGTACATTAGAACCCTGCGGGGCTGTACAAAATTATCGGGGGACAAAGAAGTATCTACTTGAAAACAAATAGAAACAATGTTTTTTTTCGATACCATCTTCTCGGACTACTGTAAGGGAAATCTCTCTCTCTATATTTATGATTCCCGAATTTCAGACTTCGCCGATACCCCGGGCAGCCTCGTCCACCTCGAATGGGACAGGCTCGTGGCTCTAAAGGTGAATATTGTCATCGATCCTTTTATCGATCGAATGTAGCCTTCGATTCTGGAAGTGAACGGAGCTCGTTGCCCCCTCGACACCCTCATGGACGTCCTTGACAAAACGCCTGCGGAGAAGGTAGAGAAGTATATCGATCACTTTCGATCGACTGAAAAGTATATCGATTGATTTCTATTTCGTCGCCTTGTTCACTGACGTGCCGGAAATACGAATACGATAGTATCAAAGCCAATTAGTCCAGGTGAAGATCAGTCACTTTGTTCCTTCCAGGTTCTCCAATTCTCTCATTGTTCAGGTCTCCTCCCTGCTCGACGGCGTCCGCGTCCTCTCCCTCAACGACGCGGAATGCAGTGCGGACACGCTCATCCGCCTTCTCTCCAAGTTGAAGGTGGGGCTTATATTTTGATCGATTGTCACATTGCTCGAGCCAAATATTATGGCTTTGATAAAATTTGATTTGGATTGTTCCTTTTGTTTCTTTCTCTACAGAAAATTCACGGCATTCCATGTTGTAGTTGCTGTCGTCGTTCTCAGTCGCCGGTGGCGAGTACACGACATGGGAATGGGAGAAGATAGCGCGCGCCCTCCAACCGCTGAGTGTACGTTCCCTTTTCTTCGCCTTCCAAGTCACGACAACATCGCTCTGGTCTATCTACCTCTTATGATGTAGCATTATGAGAGGAAATCTTGGTACAGTGCAAGAAAGTCAAGACACAACTGGTATTATATGACAATATTAAGATTTCGTGTTGTTAAATATAAATATTTTAGGATTAAAAATCAGCCTTTTTATTGTATATTTCCAGCTTCGCTTGCTCTCGCTCGGCTGCGGTCCAGCGGCGTCACTGATCAATGGCCTCAATGTGGAGTGTCTCCAGCTCGCCGGCCAGCCGGGTGTCAACATTGGCGATCTATCGGCGGCTCCCGGGGTATGCCTTGATATTTTGAAATTTAGATAATATAAGAGATGTTTTGGACACCTTCGCATTTATTTTACTCTTCTTATTCACAAGACATAATTGAGCACAATTTAACAAGAGATAAAACGAATTGAACAACAATCGAAATAGCAAGAATCGGATTCTTTTACCTGCAATACTAAATATAAAAATATCCTCTCAGGCCTCGCCCACCGCGCCCTTCGTCACCGTCAAAGTCCTCTTTGCACAGGAGGTTGTCCTATTAACGACTTTTATATGATCACACTTCCACCTATCGCTAACCACAGTAAAAGTTCAGGTCGATTTTGGCGAGAACGGAGACGAGCGCGCGGCGGAAAAACTCCTCGAGATGATTCCGGTAATATCTCACGGTATTTTGGAAGGATCGAAGATCTCAATAGATTATTTTTAAAATCAACCCTCTGCAGACCTCGTTCCCCCGCTTGGAGTGCCTGGTCTTCGACTGGAACATGGTGGACCCCGCCCTCGTCGCCGACGCCAACAGCGAGAGAATCCTCTCCAAGATCGTCGCCCTGGCATCGTGAGAATTTTGTTTGATCTCTGGACCTTCTCTATTGATTATAATTTGTTCTAGATCACTGCCGCTTTCTGCTCTCGCAATTGTCGCCTACACTCCGTGCGGACAGACGAAGCATGCCGCGGGTAAGGGATACGGTAGAGCGACCTTGAGATAAATCCCTGACAGACATAGTATTTTGCCGTAACCTTGTTCTGTGAATAGGCAACTTCTGGATGTGGAAACATGGCTGTCGATTTTCAGGTCAGCTTGCCCGTTTCCTCTCCTCTTCCTCCGCCGCCCTTCCCAACGTAACACTGTCGACATTCGCCACTAGGGGAGTGCCCGCGGTGAGTCGACGCATTTCTACCGTTAACACGAGGACGATCGAAATTATGTTGTGACATTGTTAATTCGTAGAAGTCTAGACGAGAGTTAGCCTGTTTATTTCTTTTATTTGAATTTCCCGCTCAGGATGCGCACAACTTCTCGATTCTGATGGCCGGCGGGGATGGAGTGAGAAGGGCGGCCCTCACGCAACTCATCGTCGAAAAAAGGTAACCAAGGGGCATTTTGAACTTCTCTCCCAAAATACGCGGTCGTAAAATCTATCGTCATGCTGTGGAAAATACGTGGAGAATAATTTCGAAAACATTAGGAGACAAATTCGACTCGTTCCAAAACTATTCTCAATTAATTTCTGTACTTACAGACGCAGCATCGTAACGGCGGCGAGTGCCCTGCAGCTCGTGGAACCGGGAAGTGTACTCGGAGACGAGGGTGAGAGGGGAAGGGGATACGGTAGAAATCTGACGTAACTCTCTAACCCGTATTGTCGGGAACCAAGCACATGACGAATTCCACAGTATCTAATACCTTTTGCCACCCTGTTCTCTTTCCTGCCAAGGTTCTTGCAAGGGCCTATGTGGTTTTCGACAATATCAAACAAATACATTATGTTCATTGTCAGGAACGATAATCGACTTTGGTGGCTTCGATAACAAGTTCATCAGGCGAACGTACACTACGGCTGATCAAGAAGAGTAGTATCGATCTATTAGGTGATGTACTTCGCAACCACGGGTAGCTATTTCTTTGTTACTATGTTATTAGGGATTTTATTATTTTTTTGCTCGTTGAATTTGTTGTTACAGCTTGTTATGTTGATCTTCAGTCCTGGAAAAATCATTTTATCGCGTCTTACGCCTAAACACCGTGAAATACTATGCAGAGTGTTTCGGTATCTAATAAAATAATAATCATTTACAAAGTAATGGAAACGATAAAGTGGATGGACATGGAGACGGAGGCAAAAAAATTTCTAAAAAATACTTCCGAACCCGACGCGAGATTTTTTTGGGAGTCAATCGAACTAGACAGTGAAGAAACGGATCCAATTAGCATACGCTTGCTAAAGTCCATTCCTCGTCCCGTCTCCTCATTCGGTCTGGGTCCCGTCCCTGTCGATCGCTCTTTTCCTTCTTGTCTTCGATGAGACTTCCTCCATGGGCCTGGCAAGCCCTCTTCCTTCTCTGCCTTCTCGTCAGTTTCCTTCCCCCTTCTCCTCTCACACCGTAATCCTTCCAGTCTTTGGCCCTGGCAACGCCAATTACGATATATCCGAAGGAAAGGATCTCATCCCAGGCAAGTACAGCGAGCAAATCGAAGGACCTCCACGAAAATGTGAAGATGAAAGAATGTTGGAATGGTACTTTCTTGGTGCCAACACAATGCACTCGTGTTATTTGGCATCGTGCCAAGAATGTAACGAACTGCATTCCGGCTGTAAATGCAGTAAGAAAAACAAATCTCGACTCGTGGATTTTCAGACTATTTTCAATCCCGCCGCGCTGAGCGACTCGTGGATGGGAGAAGAGGCCCCCAGGGACCACCCATCGGATACTCCATTCAGAGTGGTATACGGTAGCTACCGTAACCAGGGAGAACTGTAATATCAGGAGTTATTCGTGGCGGGAGACGGCGCTGCTTCTTCCCTCCATCCTTCTCCCTCATCGTCTTTTCCTGCAGCGCCTCCAGACAGCGCTAAAGGGAAGAATTTCGACGAGTCGCCGGTCAGTTTTATCGATTAAAAGGATCAATAGTCCTGCGTCTTCCGAGTACAGTTTCCGATAAATACCGTAATCCTCATCCTCTGAGTGACTGCTTCAGTTTCCGATCACAAACGCAATATTAATCTCTCAGGCTGGCCTTCAAGCGAACCTACCGAATCATATACCTACGGAGAACGGACAGACTCGTCCTTTGGAAGAGGTATACGGTAGCTACCGTAACCTTGGAATACTGTAAATCCAGGACCTTCGCGTTTCGGTTGACGACGCCTCCCTTCCTCATCCTTCATCTTCTTCTGTTTCTTCTCGCGCTGATCCAGACTACGCGCTTGGTAGAAGTAGAGTGGACCAGAGGGTCAGTTTATCTATCAATAAAAAGTGATCAATACGGTAACCGTCCAGTTTACGATCGTTAGAGAGAAATCTCGGTCTAATTCCCTCTCTCTACCGTAACCCTTTTTCAGACTCGTGGTCTCCTCTTTGGCGGTCCTCTCAGTTCCCCGCCGATTTCTGGCAGCGAGGACTTTGTCCCCGCGTCTCCTTCCCTCCATTCTCCTTCTCGCTTGCCCAGTGGCCTCGATGCCTCCGAGCCTGGAATCATGAGCCCAGAAGCTCAAGGAGTATGTAATTAAACCGACTTGCGATTTAGTGAATCCCTTTAAATCAGTTTCCGATCACTACCGTAATCCTTTTTTTCAGATAATACTGCAAGGGTCGAGGCAGGGACTCGTTTTCGATTCTCCTTCTTCTCTGTCTTCTGTTTCGAGCGCTGCCCATCAGCCGAGTCCAACTGCTGTTGATTTGCGAAAAGTCCGTTCCTCTTCTTTATGATTTCCTTGCCTTTTCCTTTCCCGAACTACAGTATCCCTCGTTCAGTTTGCGATACCTCGTGCCCATCGAGAGAAGAGGGACGGAGCTTCCTCTGGTTCCGCTCCAACTTTGAATACGGCGAACGTAGCAGAGACTACTTCGGAAACGACGACTGAGACTACAACGACGACTCTCCCGCCGCTCAAGAATGATGCTAGTGAGCATGGATCGATATTGGAATTTCGCGTTCCGCCCGGACTGTACTCTCTTTCTCACAGTTTCTCTCTCTTCATAGTCTCTCGCAGACGATAAAGAGAGACCAGCCCGTGCGGAACTAGGCAGCGATAACTATCGAACCAACGAAAAGGACTATTTCAGCCTGCGCCGAGCTGAAGTCTAAAAAGGCTGCGTGGAGCTGTAATGGAAAGATAATTGCGACCACCCCGAACTCGTGCGCTTACGTTCCTTTGGGCCAGCTCGGTTGTACGATCACTCTAAATTTAGGTACAGTTATAACTTCATCATGAATTTACCAACAAAAATGCTTCCAGCCACTATGTCCCGCCAGATAGAGGCCATGCCGCAGCTGCCACAGCAGCCGAATGATCATTGTCGGGACAAGTTCGATACTTCAATCACTGCAGCAAACCAGCAGCTCAAATTCTTTTGCACTGGAAAGGCCGATTGCGATGTGGGGATTCAAAAATCGATCGATTTTTACGGAGGAACATTTCAGAAAGAATTTTCGTCGGCTGAGATTCTGAGCAGATGCGATGTCCCTTCCTCCATGGTCACTGTGTGCAACGGCACAAAAGTTGCGGAGCAGAATGCGATTGGGTGGGACTACCGTAACCCTCTTCACAAGGAACACACTAAATGCAGGAATGGAGAGGTTTTTGGCTGTAAGACGACGCTGAAGGAGGAGAGCGGAGGAGGTGGGAAAAGGAGAGACGCAGGCGGCAAACACCTTCTCTATTCAGTGTGGACTCCTTTGGAATATAACGCCGTTCCCATGCCTTCGTCTACGTCGACGTCGTGCACCAAGGACGTCTCCACCGACCTCTACACTCTCGTTTGCGCCGGAAATGATTGTGATGTATGTTCTAGGCCCCTGAACTATCGATCGATTAGTCTATCGATCGATTATCCGTTTATCGATCGATAAAACTATCGACCCTAAACTATCGACCCTATTATTCAAATTCCCTTCAGGTCACGACATCAATATACTCTGCCCTCTGCACTCCCCAGCTTACATCGACTTCTTCCTCACCTATTAAGGTGTTAACCATCCTCCTTCTAGCTCTGATTATACGATAAACAGCAGGATGTGATCAATCGACCAGTCCTCATACCCACATTCCATGAAACAGCGCCCACCGAGACTTTGGTGAGGGACTCGCTCCCCTCTCATCCCTCCACTCGTTCCTTGTAGTCAACTACGGCGGTTGCTATTGTCATCATCGTGGTCATCGTCATAGTCGTGGTCCTAGTCGTAATCTGTATCATATTGCGCAAGGACGTGGACAGGCGGAAGCGTACGCAACCCATCCCTTGGCTTACTGTAGACACACGATGGTGATAATCGCAGACTGGAATCAGTCGCTCAGGGGGGTACTGAAGGCAGTCCAGCATATCGATTTCGGAACATTTGCTGATTTATACAATCGCACGAGAGGAGAGAGAGCGCACTTCAGGAGTGGAGGGGGAGAGGAAGAGGAAGGAAGAAGAAGAGCGGGAGAAGGTCGATGAAGCTCGCAAGAATGCGCTGCGAGATTTAGAGGCAAGGGGAAGGCAACGACGACGGGAGGAGGGGCGGTCGGGAGTCGCGCAGTGGTACCTGCTGTGAGAACAATTGCACTCTTTATGCTCCGTTTAATCATTGGTCTTTGAATCTCTGATCTTTGATCCGTGCAGGAGGTTCGGAAGTGGCGCATCCCCGCTTCCGACATCCAATTTCGGGGGCCGATGAAGCTTCGCGAGCGGCACCACGGACATATCGTGAGATCTCTTCTATTCTCTTCTATCCCCCTCCCCTCCTCACCCCCATCCCCCACCTCCTATTATCAAAGTTCCACAGGATGTCAGACTCCTCCCATCAACCTCCATTGATCTTTGATCTCATCAGGAGCACGACTTCGAAGATAAAGAAGACGAAGAGCCATTCGTCATGCCGCCGATCGTCTTTGACCCTTCGCTTAACGAAGCGTGGGAAGTGGGCAAAGGCGTCCAAGAATGGATCGTGAGTATCCTCCCCTTCCCCTCCTCTGAGTCTTCATCACGTAACTTTCCTCCATTGCAGCCCGTAGCAGGGGAGTGCAGCGTGTCGGACAAGAGCGAATACCTCAAGGACATCGACAAAGCCATGATCGAGAAGGAGGGGGAGAAGGAGGACAAGAAGGAGAAGAAAGACGACAAGAAGCTGGACAAGAAGAAGGAGAAGAAGGAAAAGAAGAAGGAAGAAAAAGGCGAGGAGAGGAAGGAGAAGGCCAAGGCCTTCGTGAGTTGATTCCCCTTCTCCCCCCATCTGACTTCTTTCCCCTTCCAGCCCCCCATCGACGACTCCAAGGCCAGCAAGAAGGCCTCCGACGCCTGCGACGGCAATGCCAAGGGACAGTGAGGGCAGGATAAAGGAGCCAAAGGCCGTACTAAATTAGTCGTATTCAGTTCGAGCATTATTTGCACTATACAGCGCAGGGGAGAAAGGAGCGAGGCTAGGGAGGGGGAGGAAATGAAATGCTGAACTGCAAAAGAAACGGGCCTTGCTCATCATGTTTCCTAGAAAACTGAACATTTAATTGGATGGCAGCTGGTGCATTGTCAAGACCGTTTAAAAATTCTTTGCCGACAGGTAAGCATTGAAAACTCGTATTATGCAGCAGTAGGGCATACCGGAAATGTTCAATAGGGTACTAGATCTATTTGGCAATGTTTGAATGATTCTTCCGACTACAAGTGAAGTGATACTGTACAATGATTTAGATAAGCTACAAAAGGCCGATGAAATGGAATCAAGGTCGATTCATCTCCTTAAGCACGCAAGCCTTGAAGGCTGCCCACGAGACACCGCGGTCGGGACGCGTCTGCCATGATTAGAGTGTACAAGAGACGAGGAGACAACAACAAAGGAAAGACGGCAGGGCGCACCTTTAATCCACGATGTAATCGATCGTTCATGACGTTGAGGAACTCGCGGTAGCTCAGCTTCCCGTCCCCGTTGGCATCGAATATGGCAAAGATCAGGCCCACCACCGTGTCCTCCAGTCTCTGTAAAGATAGAAGGGAAATAATACTTTCGGAAAAAAATATTCCTGTACGCTGCTTCTTGATAGTGTCAGCGAAATAAAAAAATATTATCGGAAAATATTGTTAGGCATTATCTTGTTCATTATGAAGCATAAATCGAGACATACCTCTCCGCAAGTGCATTGAACAGCCCGCGCGAATTCGGCCTTCAAAACGAACATTGCGTTCCGACCCCGCTAGACCACAGACCTGGGAGACGGGCATGTCGGCGTTCGTGTAGAGGCGGACGGCAGTCGCGAATTGCTGTAGATTGTTGAGGAAGAGCGAGAACGATGACCACTGGGCCAGGGATATACCCTGAAATTTGAAAGATATTCGTATAGATACATGCTACGGAATCATGAGAAGTATTCGATATAGATTCTTGACGAGTCTAAATAGATGCATTCGGAATAATAAAGTAATAGGATACTGCCGACCTCCTCGTCAGGCGAAGTCCGGTGCGTGACGCGATCGATATATTCTGCATACTCATTTCGATTCAGCACGGTGTATCTGTAAGAATGAAACTTGTAAGAAATAATAACACAAAAATTGCAGTTGCTTGTTTCTGGTGTCCTGTCGACTTTGCAGGATCGCCTCTTCAATGAATTTCACAACGCGAAAGAGATAATTTTGGTCATCATAGTTAACATTTCATCATGTAAGTAAGTGCTTACCTCAGCACGAGATGAGCAAAATCGACGTTGGAGATGTGGTCCTTTCCTCGTGCAAACTCTTTGAATTCGATCTCGACAAGTTCCCGTTGAAGGTTGTCGTGGAAACTGCACAGGGCAACCCTTATTCCTTGATATTTAGTGTTTCCTGTCTGATGACTCATTCTTAAAATTTCGCCGTACATCATGAAATCATCGATCGACAAGACCTCCTTTCCTCGTAGTCCGAAAAGATGTAGGAGTAGCGTGGTATCTTCTCGTTTCACCTCGTCTTCGCTTTTCTGCATATTTATTGTTACATCTTTAGAAGTCCAATTATTAAAAATGAAAATGTTCTTGTGCGAGTCATTGCGTACATCTGGATAAATTGTAAATGGATGGACAAACCGCGAAAGCAATCGTGGAATTGTCAGCTCCGATGAAAAGGCGCTCGTGCATATGGTTGACGACGAAGGAGAATTCCGACAGATCCAGTTGGCAGGGCTGCAAGGACGGGGAATAATTAATGGATAGCATTCATTAGCGGGTGGGAATTATTGTTATTCTAACGTTTGGACGTCCAGGAATCGCACAAGGGAGAACGAACGGACGCTGAAGTCTTTTGTGAGGGTTATCAGTCAGCGTGAAAGAGGGATGAGCGGTGTAGTGAGAAGAGAGGATTGGGAAAGGCAAGAACATCTTTGGATTCGTATCTCTATCCCCATTGTGCATTGAATATACGTGGGACGATTCATTCACTCACTTGTTTCCGAATACCATGTTTGAGGACTCGGCGCTAGAAGTACATGAATAAACGGAAGACCGAAATATTTGGTAAAGTAATACAACTCACGTCATCATGTTGCTGCTGCTTCATTCCGCGCGTGGAACGAAGTGAAGTCATCAGACTGCGGATCTGGCAAGAAATAGCGTTTCAACTTCTCCCGCTACCATTTCCGATCATCAAAGGACATGAAGGAAGCGAGCTTATAGGCAGAAGACAACAGACGATGTTTGCTCACAAGAATAAACTCCTCCTTGTCCACAGTTCCGCTTTCGTCGTCGTCGAACATCATGAAGGCGATCTTGAATTGCTCAGGGCTCCCTGTAAGGTGTTTTTGTAATATCGAAATCCCCGATGAGATAAAAACATGGAATGTCAGCTATGGCTGCACGAACTGACTCGTAAGAAGCGTAACGAGGAAAATGTAGTCGGCGTACGAAATGAGTCCACTCTGGTCCAGCTTGCGGAAGAGGTCCTTACTGTTCTAAAATCGTCAGAGCAATGTGAAAGAAAAGAATTATGTTTACCTTGCGCAGTGGGGGAGTCTTCTTAACCATTCGCTTCTTTTCTGCCTTCGAAAGCACTCTGCGGTAAACTCGCTCTGATTAGAATTCAATTATTGAAAGAAGTGTGATTGATTTACAGAACCAGAAACTACAGGTCCATGGATGAGGTATGTTGTTGAACATACAAATGGAGACCAACCTCTGGGTGCATCTCGAGTGAGAGAGTCGATGAAATCCATGGGACTCATGTAGATGACATCATCGTACTCTATGGATGCATACTCCAGGAATCGAAGCTCCCTGCAAAATTCATTTCAATCATCACTTCCACTGCTCGCATTACAATGTCAAATATAAAGATCCACTTCTAACCTCTTTGTAAGCTTGTGATCGGTATAGACGTTGTGGCGCGTTTTGTCTTCGTCTGTCAGCATGGCAGCGTGTACATCTGTCCTCCTCTGCAGTCCATACCACGAAGCAGCGAATACGGCAACGCTGGCTGGAGCTGCTACTCGCCGCACTCCTGCTGGGAGAGCCCGTCGAAAGGCCGCGAACGACGCACGGCCAGTCCAAGCCATCGCTCCTGCTGATTACGCTACCGCATCTATAGCCCTTAGTAATGTCCTCACCATGCCACTGCGATCACGGCCAGCACAAGTTCCATTCACTTGAGCAAAATATGCGTCAAGAAAAATCGCTAGCGCATTACATTCCCTTGACGCTCCTCCTGACACAGTTGCCTGCGTAGCAGCCCACTTTACACAGCGAGCGCAGTTCGCGCCACGCTAAAGGATAGGGGCTCTACGCAGTCTCTGTATTATAAGCCAAACTCCGCCCCTTATTTATTTTACCTTGTATTTTTATGAGCCGTTTTACTTATTATTCCGTGAACATTGAATGCTCATAGCGTGACCTTTGCATGCGCGAAGTCCTAGAATTGTTACATTACAGGGCCAGTCAACAATCAAGTTGGATACAACGCGAAGGAGAGGGCATCAGGATGGCTGGGAAGCCGCTCTCCTTCGCCAGTATAGTTTCGGGTAAAACAGTGGAGGATCCTCCGCTAGCAGCAGTAGACATTCCTGCACAAGCCGCAGACGCCGCCCCACCCACAGGCCAGACCACGCAGCAGAATCACAAATGGAACAACCGGAGTGAGCACAAGTTCGAGCGCGTGGAAAGGCATGATCGGGAGCGACCGCACACTAATGGAACGAAGAAGAAGTCGTACGGGAAGAGCCGCAAAGAAGGAGTCGAGCACAAGGAGGGTGGTGGCCACCGAGAGCCACGACAACGGCCAGATCGCGAGCGCCGAGGACCCCCTCCACCCAAAGTTCCAGTCGAGGCACCCAAGGAGGAGGAAGTGAAGGAAGAGGAGAAGGAGCCCGAACCTCCCATTATTCTTGAGCCCGCTCCACCTCCTTCAGTCAATGCCTGGTTTAAAAGTGAGTTACTTTAAAATTTTGTATAACTTTTTTTGTGCAAAAAATTCATGGAAATTATTAGTCTCCTTTAGAAGGAATTTATTATTCTCCATTGGAAAAAATAATTTATTATTCTCCATTAGAATCTACAATTGATAATTACAGGTGCTCCTCCTCCAGAGAAGCCTGTTATCGCTCCAATTCCTCCCGCAAGTGCAGCCCCTGCTAAAGCTGCTCCTCCGAAGGTATGTTTTAAATTTATCATAAAGTGGTGCTCTGAAGCGATCAAATTGTGCATTATTATTATATTTGATGATACCTTGGTACACATGTCAACGGTAAACCTAGGCCGGTTTTATTTGAATTTATTTTAGAAGGAGAAAGAGGCAAAGGCTGCCCCAGTCGTCTCAAACGTCGCCAAATCCGCTCCCACTCCCAACGCAGCACCCGCAGTCCAGTCCAAGGTGGGTGAAATACATATATGTTACATTTAATGTGCTACTATTAAAAGTTGCATTTCCTTCCACGCTGGGAAAATTGGGTCTAGTTGATAATGTAGGCAATAAGCAATTTATTGCAGCCACAGAGCAAGCCAAAAAATGAGTCCGACTGGCCATCGCTAAATGCTGACGGCACCACACAACAACCGGAGAATTCTCCAGGACGGGAATCACCGAAGAATGTGAGAAAGCTTTATCCTAATAAAACGACGCAGAGTCGCTTCCCCCCTGATTCTTGTGAATACAGGTGCAATGTTTTTGAAGTTTTGCGATCAATTGCCGACGTCAATTCTTGAATTACTGGCGTCATAGTGATGTTTTTTTGGGTTTATGACTAATAGTTGCTCAAATGTCGGTTGCTCATGTGTCATGGACCCGTTTAAAAAATAGATTTATTTCAAAAGTCGGGTTACACAACAGGCACATGGTCGTTGTCGGTTTACTTACTGCGAAAGTTTTAACGAGCAGTTGTTATCCAACTTCATTCCCCAGTTTACTTTCCGATCATGGTCAACTTCTGATTCACTGACGAGTAAATTCAGAAACGTTATATGTCAAGCATGGGCGAAATGAGATCCTTGCAGGATGATGGATCGAAAGGTGGACACGGAAAGGCAGCTAAAGTGAAGGAGTGGAAGAAGCTAGAAATAGAGGTGAGTGTTTCCGCATTCTGGACTTTTCTTATACGGTGGTGGATGTTTAGCTAAAGGAGCTGAACATACAAACATTACTTGAAAAAGATCAATTCTTTTGGATTTTTTTTGGCAATTCTTAGCTTAGTTCAAATGTATGTGGTGGATCAGCTCCTTTGAAAGAGACTATACGGTATCTTTTCGTGTTTAGGCGGTGTCGTAGGTAGTCGTTACTCGTACGAATGTTTTCCTTTTCCCGTCATTCTTTATTTCGTATTTTTCATCAAATACGGAAATGACGTAAGACTACAAACTCGCAGAGTAACTCACTCGATCCGAGTGCTGGCTACTTCACCACCTACTCACACTCACCCTCCTCCGCCTCACAACCTCCTCCTAGCCGGGAGACCGTTTTCATCGGGCAATTCCCGCTATTCCCCTTCCGAAGTAAACCATGTTTTCATCATTGGATTATTAGTTCGTTGGTTTTCTACGAGCTTTTTGATGCTGGTCGAAGAAGTGAACCGAGGGATGAAAAGGAATTATACGTCAAAGAAATGTTTCTCGCAACCTGGATCCTCTTCATTCCTCACGTATCTTGTCAATGAGCTACATTGAGAATACACGCAGGGGGAGGCTCCAGTTGGCTTGATGCTTCGTTGACAATGGTCGGTGTGGGGACTTTGACTGACCTTGCGTTATTGTCCAGGTGGATTACGGAGCGAACTCGGGCGCTCGCCGCGGTACGGGTGTACAGCAAGCACAAGCACAGGCTCATCGAACTGAAGGAGGACCTGGTCCCAAGGGAAGGAAAGCCAAGAAGGCAGACGCTGCCGCCCTGGCTGCCGGAGACGCCGGCTATAAGGTATCGGTGTACGATTACAATCATTCACATGCCCGCGATCTTTATTCGATTGGCCACGACTGTCTGCGTGTTCGATTTGCAAGGGTCGCCAAATCAAAGAACCTAGTACTGCCGTTTCGCGGTCCATCTGCTTTGTGGAATTTTCAGGGTTCGACACTTTTCTTACAATGGGAACTAATTCAAAATCATTACTGCGTTGTATTCATTTTCTTTCTGCAGCAAATGAACGGAACGTCGGCACCCGCGAATTCTCAGTCTGCATCGACGCCTTTGACGTCATCCGTGGGTGGAGCAGTGACTCCGGCTGCGTCTGTCGAAAGCACCGCCGTCTCCCCCACCCAGGGAGGAGAAGAGCCCAATGACTACTGGTACGTCTAGCGCACTGCATTTCAGGAGTAGTAAACAAGGAAAAGATCAAAGTTGCTCCGTATTTTTGCCGTCGCTCGCTCGGTGACTTGACAACAAATCGCGGAGAGAGTGGTTAAGAAGTTGTTTATTCGTCGTACCTGTAAATCCGCTCTACAATGGCCATCGGTCCGTTCCAAGATGCGACCCACTGAGCGATTTTTTTCGACGCTGACTACAAATGGCTGAAATTCGTGCACGTTGCACTAGCAGCATGCAGGTTGTTATTAGGTAGTCTTGGGTGTCTCCCGATGGGAAGATGCGAGCATTCGTTGTTCATTGCCCGTCTGCTGTCGTTGTTGGTGTCGCCATGGGGTGTTCTCTGTTTGCTTATCTAGCCTTCCTGTCGCTTCCCAGCCATCTCTTCGCTCCCCTTCTTCCTTCTCTCTTGCCCATTACCCGCTACTCGCCGGCACTGGCTACTGCCATTCCACACTGCTTGTTATTGTCGTCCCCACGGGCCTGCCTTCTCATTGTTCACCCAACTCACTCTCCATCATATTTTCAGCCATGCATCCACATCTGAATCTGAAATACAGGATGTCGCCGTGTGGACTGAATGAGCTACTCGCACAGCCGCTAGTATTTGCTAGAGGGCGGTCGTGCACTTTTATGAACGCGATTTATGGCCTTGTTGCCGGCGGCGAATGGGATCTTCAAACGTCTTTGTCCATCTCCCCCAGCACCTGGACCATTTGAACAGCGCGAAGTCCATCTTTCATCTTCGCCTGCTCGGAAGTTCCGTTTTTTTCCTAGTCTTGTGGTGATCATGCTTCGACGTGTGCTGCGTTGCATGGTTCGTATTCATACAGTTGAAGTGCACCGCTCTGTACGTCCTCGATCCATCCCCTTTTCACTCTATTATCACCGGAAGAGCCTGCGAGCAAGACGAGATTGGAGATAAGCGCATCTCCTGTCACTGATTGAGCAGTGGACACGAGAAGCATCACGTTGCGTCGTTATGAGAGTGGGCCAATGGATATGAGATCCAAAGAGGCCGAGGCAAGCGAAGGATTGCCGTAGACACGGGAGAGGCGCCCTTGCCCCGTCCCTCCATTGCAACCTTGTCTTCCCACCTCCATCTCTCGCAATGATTCTTTTCCCCTCTTTCGCCCCCCTCGCCTCTCTTTGTATCAGGCGTGTGAGGATGTGTACTTTTCGTCTGCTAGGCAGGCTGCTGTCCCTTGTCTCCCATCGGCCTGGCCCCCTCCCCATCTCGGCCCCTCCACCCATCCGGTGTAATGGTTCCTTGGCCCATTGATCAATCTTCAACTGCGCTCACTCAACTCGATCGACTCTCTCTCACTTCAATTTTTCTCAGGCCCGTGAATGAATTCGAGGGGACTCAGTTGGAGCTGGAGCACCCGGTGTTGTCGCACAGTAGAGAAGTTACGAGAAGTAACCGATCACGTGATGGCAGTGCAGACTTTTTGCAGAATCTCCGTGGCCGCGATTTTTTTTCTCTAGCTATCTATCGTCCCCCAGTCGCTCGCATCACTCGCTTGGCCTTCCCTCCTCCGCCTCCTTTATTCACCAACCAGCCGTCTCCGGCTCGCAAGCGATTCGCCCCTTCCTCCCCTCCCCCACTCGCGATCTCTCCTTCCATGTATTGGTACATGCTGCGACTCACCTCCATCTCTCCCTACACCTCTACTCTCTGCTGCATAGTTCACACATTTCCCCCGCTCGGCGTTTGTGATTGACAACTTCTAGCAACTTGTTATCGGGCTCTTTCTCATAATGCAATATTCTCCCACAAGCATTGATATGGCCGGGGTGATAAACTTTCGATTTATTCAACTCCGTATTTCAACCGAGCTCATTGTTCGACTCCGTGCTGATTTGACCTCTCCGGCCCCAGTGTCTATATTTCCCTGCGTCGCGACACCTTGCACTTTCCTCTCTTCGAGTTCTCCAGCCGAACTGTCGGTATGCTGTGTCTCCCCTCCTGTGGCAGGGGAGAGTTCTCCCTTTGGCCCTCACGTCTCTCTCTCTGTGCCCCCTCCCTTTTCCATCCCAATACGTGCCTCGGCCGTGGGCCACTGCTCTTCTGACGCTTATGCGCTGTGCTCGTTTGGCCCTACCTTCTCCCCTCTTGCCTCTTTCAGCACCTTTCATTCATGGTTTTTTTCTGCCCGCCCCGAGTCGGGGCGATGCGGTCGATGTGGTTTTTATGGAGCGTCATCCGAATTGATTATTCTCTTTTACCCTCTCCTCGGCGATGCCTCCCGACAAAATTATGCCCCAACCTCTTGTTCGAATACACATTTTCTCTCTAGTTGTAAAGTGTTAATGTTTTCTCGTTTTGTCTGGGCAAAAGAAGGTCATTAATTTACCTGCGTTGCGACTATCAACTGCGCAATTGTCCGCCATTTGTTTTCGGCAGATCCCTCTCTAAATGAGGTTGCAGGGCATTGTAGACGGTTTAGGCGAGCGCAATTCGTACTCCTCGCATCCTTATATCGACCGTCGGTTATCACCAGCTGCGAGCGGCGGTTGCTGACAATTGCGTAATTTCTACTCTGTCAACGTTTCCTGCGCTTCCCCCCTTCTTTTTCCGATTTTTTACACCAAGATTTTTGAACTCTTGACGTTTCACTTCCATCTCGTTGGCCGTCGGCAAAGGATTCGCAGAAATGTTACTGGATCACTGCGGACTAATGCGCTGATGCTTTTCACCCTGGATTTCTTGGTCCCTCGCCCCGCTCCCGTTTCTTGGCTTCATACAGATCCGACTTCTTGCCTTTCTCTTTGGACAGGAGACGAGGGGAGCTATAGCTTTTTCCCTAATGTGCAGCACATCTCAAATATCCATCACCACTTCGAGGCCAAATATGCGACGATTTCATCAGGGGATTCCTATAGCCAGCTTGCTTCTTCCAGCGGTTGTTTACGATAGTGACTCAGTTAATGTAATCATCCGAGTAAATTTTCCGATGACCTGACGTGGGGCAAGAGCACTGGCTATTTTTGCACTTATTGACGGAGTTACTTGCAGGTACGTCGACAATCTTTCTCGCGGCGTTTACTACAAGAACGGCCCCAAGGAAGGTTGGAAGAAGGCTGAGGAAGGCAACGCCGCAGGTGGACAAGGTATATCTTACATTATTTATTGCCCTTAAAATACGTCACCTCCTATGAGTTTTTCTTGGGGGCAGAGGTGTCCTGTTTGCACAATGTTGTGTCTTTCTTTCATCGTGGGGGAGAGTGAATTGGTAGCCGGAGAAGGTTTTATTCGCATTTGCAGCCTCGACTGCTTCGACGCCTGCATCTGGGGTGACGACGACGTCATCGTCTGCAGTTGTGGCAGGGGCGACCCCTGGAATGGGAGTAGTAGTGGGAGGAGGAGCGACGAGAGAAGAAGCCACGCCCCCCACTCCGCCCTCTTCTCGCAGCGAGGAGAACGGCTCATCGTCGAGCAGCGGAGGAAGTGGAGGCAGCACCGCCGCCCCCACCACCACCACCGCCCCTCCCACTCCCGCCGCCGTCGCTACCCATATTCAGAACCAAGCACAAGTCAACGGACGTCTACCCCAAGGTATCTTCGCATCACTCGTCTCATCGCATTTCCCCACGCTTTTCACACCCATTCCATGCTCACTGCGCTTTTCGAAACTTGTTGTTTTCCTGTCGTGTACATGATTCAGACTCCGGGGAGAGTACTTACATTTTTTGCTAAATTTGTCACCCGTTAATATGTAAAGGAGAGGCGCGAGTGGGCTTAGCAGCAGTGACCTTGGTCGGCCGTGGTCAATCTATGCTGGCGGAGAATGCCACACTCGCTTGCTCGCGATTTCTCTTCCCTCTTCTCCCTCCACCACCTGCACCCTCTTCCACCCTCTCATTTGATTGTGTCTCGCTCGCGTGCACGGGTAGGTTTTCACGCCGTCCTCCGGCCTCGTAGCGGTTTTCAAATCCAAGTGGTCGTTTTGTTCCAATGGGGTTCATTAGTTTTGTGAATGTTGGTGCTCCCGTCTAGCCCAATATCCCCGACCTTTTCACATCGGCACTGTAGGAAGGGGGAGAGAAGAGGGAGGGATAGGCCCAGTGCCCTGGCAGAGAAATAGGAAAGGGAGAGGAGAGGGGGGGGGGGCGGTCCACGCGGGCTCTTTCTGTTTTCTACCCCGGCCGCTCTCCTCACTCGCCCCCTGCTCGTTATCTATGGCCCTGCCTGCATACACTCTGTCCCGCCCTGTCCCCCTCTCCTTTCCTCTCATTCACCTGTATCGTCGATCAACAGTAGCTATTGGCATGTTCAGGAGGCTCGCAGCGCAATCGCCAAGGAGCAGCGGCTGTGAGTGGACAAGGACAGGGACAGGGCCGTACCGACTACTGGCATCGCAACGGAGGAACGGAGAGGATGGGCGAGAAGGGTGCCAAGGTGAGAGGAGGAGACAGGATGAGATGAGAGTGACAGCGCGACAGGCACCGAGTTAGCCCCCCTCTGGGGGCTGATTATGCATAATTGCCTTTCGTCGCTCGGAACTCTTTGTTGTGCTGGAAACTACCTGGTTGTGGACCACTGAGGGACTTTGGAAATTGCTACTATTTTCAGTTTGGCCGTGAGCGCTGGAATGCCAACCGCGGTGTGAACATGCACGCTCCCCCCAAGCTGACTCCTGCCCAGAGGAGGGCGCGTGGACCCCTTCCCGACTGGGATGATATCCAGGTAGAGAAGTTGTCTGGCTACCGCGATCAGTTTGGGAACAGCGCTGTTTACGCAGTCTCTCCATGACTCACGGAACTGCGGGGTTTTGGCCGCCGTGAGAAGCGGGGCGCAAAATGGGCGGAAGGCTTGAGTGGCGTTGACGTGTGGTTAGCCGCTAGTGGCTCCGTTCCAAGCGATCCGCAAAATAGTCGGCACCAAGCGAACAACAGCATTAGGCAGATTTGTCACCGGGAAAACAACGAAAAGCGGAGTTTCAGACTTAACGATACCAGCTGATATTGTTGTTCGCAACCGCCCTGACACCATATTTTCACTTTGTGGGAGTGGGGGGTGGGCGGAGCATAGTTTGTTCTCTAATTTGGCTGCGGGCTCTCCATAACAGTCGTCATTTGCAATTTGAAATTGGCACCGAACATTATCGACGGGGCGCTTGTTGTTGACCTCGAATTGTACTATTCGTCATAGATTGGATTGCAGGCCGAGCTGAACCAGGGCACGGACGACAACTTCGACTACATGAACCTGATGGATGCGCAGTACGCTCAATACTATGCCCTCACGGCCATTCCGCCGTACGACGGCATGAATGGCATGGATCCCGCCACCGCCAGTCTCATGATTCAGGTATGGAATTCATTCACAACACGTGTCTAAGCAGACATTATTCACATTTTGACTACTTCCTGATGCCCTACATGTCGATGATAGTGCGCCTGTCTTTTTGTGTACGTATCGGGGGACACCAAAGCCCAGATATTCTCGCCTCTGTCCGCCCCCATATTAGTTCCTGCATTCATCTCTGTTATCCCGTTCGTTTTTCACCATGCTCTCTTCTCTCCATTCGAGGGAGGCCCCTAACTCTCCAATCCTCATCGACACAGCGACGGTTGTTTGTGGGTGAGAGGAAGGAGAGGAGAGAGATAGCCAGACCCTGCCCCCGCTCTCTTTCCCGAACGGGAACTGAAGAATGGAAGGAGGGGAGCAGGGGGCGACGGGGGCAAGTAGAGAGAGAAGACCTAGAGACTGACGTGATGCAGCCTCGTTATTGTGTCGCGTGCCCATTCGGGCACTCTCCAATTCTTCTCCTTCTCTGTCAGCTGAGAACCTCTCCTCCACTCGATGGCTAGCCAGCACTTGGGCATTTCATCATTCATTCCCAAAGAAACAGCGGTGCACTCCTCCCTCCATGGGACTCCCTTTCTCGGAACTCGGCATCGACAACTATTCGATGAATTGCCGACAACTATGGACTGAATGCGTGGGAGGAAAGGGAGGGTGGAACGGTGGGTGGGATGAGGGGTTGCAAAGAGTGATGTTTCACTCGGAATCCTTCGAGGCTTTGGAGTGGAGGAAGTTGGAGAGTCTGCGATCTTCATTGCTGTGCCATCTGCCAGCTCCTACTCCTATTGTTACTCCTCTGGTTCATTGGAATCCGATGGTGGCCCCGTGATTTGTTCACCGTTGGTCCTGTCGCAGCTGTGGCAGTGGTCACAATCGATGGGACGTCCACAAGGGAGAGATGCTCATGCTCTCCCCTGCCTCCCCCCCTTCCCCCTCCCCCTCCCTCCTGTTTACTGCGGCCCTCGTCTTCTCTCCGACCGCGATGCAGGATGCAGGATTGGGGAGGAGCAGGGGCAGGCGAGAGTGGAGAAAAAGGGGGGAGGCATTGGCAAGGGGCAGGCAGTATGCATGCGGCATCCCATAGAAGAAGGAGAGAAGGACACTCACTCACCGCTGACGGTGACATTCCCCCTCTCCACCCTTCGAGATGGGCATCCATCGTCCTTTGAATGCTGTACCCTATTTCCTCTACACGAGAGGGAAGGTGGAACAAACGTGGGGATATGCTCATGGCATGAGAAGGATGTTCGTTTCCTTTCGCCTCCCTCTCCCTAGAACAAACGAGAGTGAATGTGCGACGGATGACGACATCTGCGATGGGGGCGAGTGACGAGGTTCCGGAAAAGGCGCACCGCATGCCAATGGGATCCCAATTCCAATTCCAAATATTTCCAGGGCTGCTTGTTACCCTGATAATCACCACCATGTACCAAAGACTTATCCCTTTCTTGTAGACACAACCAGCTCCAGGGGAATGTTCGGCATTTGCGGCTTCTTTATAGCTGCTACTATGCTTCCCTACCATGTGCACGTTGGTTTACCGCGTGGGCGAATACTATGCTATTGTGTCCCCCGCTAGCTCGTTCCACATTCACGAAGGGAGATATTGAATGTATGGGGGTCGCTTGTCCTGGTTTTCTGAAACCATGGCAGCCGTCGCAGGCAGTTGGCCGAAAACCAAATGTGCCTGCTCCGTGTCTTCAATTTGGTGCAGATGCATATCGCTGCTGGTGGCTAATGCAAACTTTCGTCGGAGCAGTGGAACAGGAGGGAATGAGTGAAGAGCAAATCGGGGGACATAACTCGTTATCGACGAGGAAAATCTTCGCTCTTTGTTCCTTGCTCGCCGGTAATGAGTGGGCCATGGCGGACGATTTTTTTAGCCACATTAGACAAGAACTTGCAACCAATTTTGACGTTAAATTACTAGCGCTGTCAGCGGCGATACATCTCGGCTAGGGCATTTTACCAATGTTGTTGTGCAAGATTGTGCAACTCTTTTCGTCACAACAGAATTATCCCGACAAAATAATACACTAATTAACCTATTTTCTTTGCAGCAAGCACAACAGCACATGGCCACTCTGGGAGTTCGACCACCGATCCACCTGATGCCGATGATGATGCCCCATCAACCGGCACCCCCTGGCCCAGGCGCTGTTCCCACGGCCGATGGATCTAGGCCCGTCTCTGTTGCCGCCTCTTTGCCTCCCACTCCCGCCATGCTCTCGCCGACTCCTGTTATGGTGAGCCTTCTAATACCCTGTTTGTTGGAGCCCGTTTCGATGTATAGGTGTGGGCGTTTTATGTGATTCCAGCTGCTGTAGGATGGGCTCCCGATCGGTTTAGTCGGTGTTTTTTTAACGTGCCTCGCTCCATGGGGCGGGACGGCTCGTTGGGCTATTGTTACACTGCAGTGGTTTTTGTGCGTGTGCGGCTCGTCCCACGCCGTGCAACAGTAGAAGGTGGTTGATGGGATGGGAAGAAGGAGAATTGGAGCATGCATTCGGAATAGCTTCTGACTGGCCATGATATCTGGGTTGAGAATTTTTGTCAGAACAGGGGTTACAAAAATATTTTTAATTTCCCAGATGGTTTTATATGAAATGTTCTTTTGCAGATGGATGGTGGCGTAAATCCGGCGATACCGTTCGCGCCGATATATCCTCCCGGAGCGCCCATGATTGCGCCCCTCAACGATGATACCCTCAAGGACTTCGTTCGCAAGCAGATGTCAGTCCCCTATCCACTCAATCTTCCTCCATGACCCGCAATTTATCCAAACCGTTGCAGCGAGTATTACTTCTCGGCGGAAAATCTGCAGAAGGACTTCTTCTTGCGAAGGAAGATGAGCCCGGAGGGATTCCTGCCATTGAAGCTGATTGCTTCCTTCCCGAGGGTTCGTGCCCTGACCCAGGACATCAACCTCATCACCGAAGGACTGAGGGATTCTGACAGGGCAAGTTTATTGAATTTATTGACGATGACTATTGCGCTCTCAAACGATATTTCTCCATTCCCGACCTCAACTTGCTTGGTGACTTACGCATGGGCTGGATAGGGATGTATCCTGCACCTGTGTAAACATGCTGCGAAGAAGCATAGAGGTCATTTAGTGCTGATCATGTACAGGGATTGGTCGAGGAAGTACGTGGCCATGTGTTGCTAGACGAATGCCTCACAAAGAGAGGGAAGTGACAATTCTAATCCACATGATTTCAGGTTGAGCTGAACAACCAGGGAGACCTCGTTCGGCCCCGTGAAAGCCCCTCCTTCTGGCCGCTTTCGCCTGCAGTGCCCATGGCCGGAGAGCCCTCCACATCCGCCGGCCACCCCGCCCAGCCTGTGCCCTCCGCCCAGGAACTGCCACAGACTGCCGGTGTGTACTTCACCATGCACAAAATATGACATATTTTCCCATTTGAACCCTTCCTTGTAGGCCCTTCCACTGAGAAGGTTCCGGAGCCTGCAGCCCCCAAGAAAGAAGAACAGGTTGCCAAGGCAGCTCCCAAGAAGGAGAGCGGCCAGCAGAAAAAGGCAGCAGAGGACAAGAGGACAGCACAACCACAAAGGTCCGAGCTACATACAAGACCTACGCTGAGATCCCCCTTTGGACCTGTTCGTCTATGATCATCGTCTTGATATTTGGCCGTCGTTGACAGCTGCTGCCTCTCTTCTTATCAGTCTCTACATGCTATCATTAGTGCACAAACATTGGCCGATGCGAGAGTCATTCCGAGACGGGGCCATCAGATGGTACTGATATCGGTCGTGAGGGAAATGTCCCCGAAAACTACCGTACACTTGGTCATAACTACTGTACTTGCAGTAGTGGCTCCTCATCAATAGGCGGGAAAGGACAAGGGAAGGCGGCACAAGTAGCTGCAGCTCCATCGTCCTCATCGCAACAAGTACCACCACAGCCCAAGGTGGACCACAATAAGGCGGGTGTCGCTATACAAATGTAATAATTAGCAAACATTTAGGGTGCCGCTGGCGATGCTCCGGCCCCACTCGCAGAGCCCGTCGAAGAGACGTGGCAAGAAGTGAAGACGAAGAAGGGAAAGAAGGGAGGGCGGCCGAGTAATGTCGTGCTTACCGCTGTTGTCCAGGTACTCGGATACACTTGAATGCGTTTTAACATTCATATTCCAGCATGCACCGTCGAACGAACTGGAGTTCCGGTTTGACAGTGAGCTGGATGTGACAGGTGGAGGTGGAGGAGATGGAATCCCCTGCACACCCAAGACCACGGAGCCCAAGGGCGTTCCCCGAAGGAACAAGCTCGCTGTGTAAGTTGTCAAGGATCCACGCCATGTCATTCCTCATCAACCCTTTTTGATCAATGATGGATATAAGTTGTGGTTGCTTGCAGTGCGGATTCGGGTGAAGAGATTAGCGATGACGTCGTCGACAAGCTCATTATCATGACCCCGTCGAAGAGGACACTCGACCGGACGGGCGTTTTCCAGGTTGGTGCTGAGATTATGGTCAATCTCTTACAACATTTTTCTACCATAGAAAATCTTTTTTTCAGTCTCGCGTGAAGACTAACGAAGAGATGGCAGAGGAGGTCGAAATCGGCCTTCGCCGATACGAAGAGGAACTCTGGAGCAAGGTCCCCGAGAAGCAGCTCCCTCCCGTAAGCATCGTCCATCATTATTACACCCTCCATTTCGTCACCTTATGGACCATTCGAAAATCCGCATTGATATCGTAATGTGGTGGCCTTTTCCCCCATTCACACCGGCTTTGTCCTTTACTTCCCATTCGAGCATGTTGAGTAGAATCGAGCAGAGAATGGTAGAATATAGCTTGTCCTTTAGCTATTAATTCTTCTCCCCATTGCCGTGGCATCGTATCGGTGTTGTTCTCTCTGCAGGGCAAGGTTGGCACGATCACGGCATCGCAGCTGGCAGCGATGAAGGGCGAAGAGGAGCAGGTGGAGAACCCGTCGTCCCCTCCCTCCATCCCTCCCGCTACCGGAGTCTCCTCCCCCGGCCCCTCCGTCTGGACGCAGAAGGCACACGAACGAGCACTCGCCACCGCTGCTGCCATCGTACGTCTAGTGACACTTCATTCAACATGAACTGCCCCCTCCGACTGAATCACTCCTTCCGTGTTGTAATCACCCATCCAGAGCTCGCTCGCAACTTGAGCCTAAACAACACTTCCGTTTTCTCCTATGCAGCTGTCGTGAAGTTTTTCGTGACAATCTAACGAGAAATCAATAATGGAAAGGAGTTTGTGACTATGGGAGAATTTTTAGAATTCTTGAAAAATCGATTTTGCAGCCGAAGTCGCCGCTGGCACGAAGGGAATCGGAGACGAAGCAGCCGGTAATTTATTTTGCGTCCATTGTGCTAACTGGGCATCGTCATTTCTTCCAGCTGTGTTTATTGTGTCCTCTTTAGGTGACGCGGTTCTACCCCGTCCCGAAGGCAGCAGCCGTCCACGACGGAAAGTCCCCACGGAAGCAGAAGACTCGCCATCGCGAGAATCCTCCCACTGAGCTGCCGGTCGCATGGGTGCTCGGCACGAACAAGGAGCTTGTTCGTAACCCACTCATTTACCAGTTCAAATATCCCTTCCAGCAGCCCCCCACTGTGTCAGTTGCCGCAAGCAGCAGCCAGGTGCCCCAGGGACACCCCTCCATCTCCCTCCTTCAGGACCAGAACTTCAAGCAGGCTGTGAGCACCCACACAGTTCAAGGATCTATTCATGCCTTCCAGGATTACTCTTCGTGGCGAGACTCTTGCATGAAGCAGAGGCAGTCCCTCGGATACGAGTGCGCCGAGATGAACACCCTCTACCGCTTCTGGTCCTTCTTCCTACGCGACAACTTCAACCGCAGGATGTTCGACGAGTTCCGTCGCCTTGCGCACGAAGACAACGAGAAGGGGTACGGCTTCCATCTCTATCGTGCAGATCTTATTTCGATCATTTTAGCTTCCGCTACGGAATCGAAGGTCTCTTCCGTTTCTACATGTACGGACTAGAGAAGAAGTTCCGACCGGACATCTACAAGGCCTTCCAGACGGACACTATGGCCGATTACAAGAATGGCCAGCTTTATGGACTTGAGAAGTTCTGGATGTTCATGAAGAGGTATGCCATTTGAAAGCATTTCTATGATCCACTATTACCAGTGCCGGATATTATCTGACCCACATTTCAGGTGTCGGATTGCTCGTCAATTGATAGTTGAAGACGCCCTGCAGAAGGAGCTCGACAAGTACAAGAGCCCGGACGACTTTTACATTGTTCGTTTTCTCTTCAATTTTTCATCCTGGCCAAAAGAGACAGGCAAAAAATAACGTCATGACGTCCAAAAATTTTCGGTACTCCCCAAAGTTGAAATTTTTTTACTACGGTATACCTTGCGATTGCCTTTTTACTTTATAAGTATTGTTCTGAGGCCGCTACGCGGCTTCAGTACAATACAGTACCACTTACAATTAGAGTACCTTGGGAATCTTTAACCGGTCTTTTGCAATAATACAGTTTAACTGTTATATTGCTCGAAGACTGCCTATTATTCCGACGTTGCAGGTTAAATCTGGGGTATGATGAGCGTGCAGCCTGCCAGACGTCGGCTCCTTCAACCTCCTGCCCCAACCAAGACATCCCCCTTTCCCCCCTAACGCTTACTTAATGCGAGGTTTTAAAAAAAGCCCCTCCGGATACTTTTGGACATACTTTTTAGTGGTTTAATCTAACAAAAGTGCTCGAAAAATGATATTTTTTAAACTCAAAACCGTGCCAAAAACCAAAGAAGCAATTTCTCTCTTTAAAAATCAAGGACATTTACGGTGGTTGATTTTGATATCATTAGACAGCATTTTTTGAGCACTTTCAGATGCAAATGAAACGAAAAATCGAAAAAGTGCCCGGCGAGCTCTTTTATGTCGCACGATAAAGATAGAATTTTGTTGTTATTGTTGTGTAAATGGTTGTTATTGTTGTGTAGATAGAGTTGCATCTACAATCGTTTCGGCACTCGTGCATTTGACTATTCGAATATCTAATGTGCGTCTTGCAACAATCCTTGTGGTACGGTATGATGACTTTACCGATTTAGGCCACGTTCATTGTTCGTGGAGTTGACGTGTGTCGTTGACTCCGTTTCCTGTCTCTTCCAAATAAACATGTTGCTAACAATACAGTTTTAGGTCGTAAACATAGGGACCGCAAATCTATTACAAAAAGTTCACCGCTATCATTCGAATTGATGTTCATTCTTTGTTATCGAGCGTGCTGATAAAGATGCAATAGAAATAAAGGTTAAAAAGAAGGTTTTAATGAATAATATATCTTTGAGTCGCAACTTTGAAATAGATTTTTTGGCAAGAAGCGCGAGATACGGCCAAATCTAGCATTTTTTTGCGAATGGAAGCGCATGAAAAATGGTACCGAAAAATGAATACGCAAGATGCAGGGCCGAATCTAGCTCTTGCGGGTGGTAGGCCGAAGAAAGTTGTAATGAATACCATACATGAGATTGGTAACAAACGCGATTTAAAAAGTATAACGATCAGTTTAAATGCAACGCCAAATTTTTAAAATTCCCCAGTTCAGCATATAAGAGGGGTGCAATTAAAAAGTATGGTGTACTAAATCTCGCCTGCCAGTAAAAAGCACTCTTGCGTGCACGGAGTGAACTTTACAAGCAGGCGAGATTTAGTACACCATACTTTTTAATTGGCCCCTCTTATATAACCCCTGTGCACACGAAAAAAAGTAAAGGTATCGTTTCTGTGCCTAAAAAGTGGACACTGTGTCCAAACAAGTCAAATTGAAAAGGTCGCCAATAATTGTATAAAACTAATTTAAAACTTTTGATTATACAATAAGGTGCGTATTATGCTTCTGTAACATCTTAAATTATTAGAAAAATGAAAATATGTTTACAAACAATTTTATGAGCAATTATAAAAATGGCCTATTTGACACTGTGTCCACACACGCCACAGAAACGATACTTTAACTTTTTTTCGTGTGCACAGGGGTTATATCAGGCAGCAAAAGAATTCGAGGACTGCAGAGAACAATCAGCAAAAGACGGGGAGCATGCCGTAAAAGAAATGCCGGAATTGAGAGACGAAGCAAAGAAATGAAGACAGTATGCGATTCCAGTGGGAGATGGGGGAGGGGGCCGAGGGAGGTAGGGCGGGCGTCGCTCGCTTCCTTCCGGCTCTCCTGAAAACCATTATTTTTTCTGCCCCCTCCCCCCTAATTTCATATTAAATCATGGAGTATTTTTTGCCTGAGTAGAGATGATCCGATCCAATCCGTTCTTTCTGCAGGTCGATTCCAAGAAGAAGACGGAGAAGGCATGAATGCCATCTACTCGCCTTCCGTCACCGGCATGCTAATTAATCACTTCCCTACTACACAGCCGATGCTTCAACGAGTATTGCCCCCTGCCCCAGTACCGTATCTGGACCATCCCTACCTATCTATATCAGCACTCTCATCTACCCTCAGCCGTTGACAACCTTTCGAGTATGACCCCCATCTTCTTACCCGTCCTAACGCTATCGATACCTCATCGGTAGTTGCGCTCTCAAGCACAGCTCGGGAGACTTCCTTCCACTTTGCGATTCTATAACTGCCTTCCATGTATCCAGTCGTTGCCTTTTCCAACATGCGCCTTTTCCATCTCAGCGAGAACGGATATTATTTGTTTATGCCCTCTTCGAAATCGTCCGAAATTCTGGGTCTTTTCCAATTACAGGATGTTCTCACCCCGCCCCCTTTCTTTGCTAAACCCCGGAAATCTTTCGTTCGAAAAGGGCGCTCTCGCTGCTTCTCTCCATAGGCAGCCGCCCCCCTGCACTCATCGTTGTTTTGCCTTCACCATGGCACCCGTTGTTACCTATGCAGAAGATGTGGTTAGTTATTCGCCGTCGAGTTAGCAGAATCGTTAGCGTTTCTTTTTGATCTTCGTTTCCACTCTCCTCCCTCCCCTGCTAGCCCCATCCTTTCCCACCCCTCAGATCTTGTCACACTCTCCCCTCTCGTTGTTGATGTGCACTGACGAATAGTGGTTATCATCCCCGAAGGTTTAAGATAGTCGTGCTTTCGATGCTTCCCGCCGAGAACGACAGTGGTAGCGGATCTCTCTCTCGCACTCATAGGATGATCAAAGTTATTCCTTATCTCATACCCTCTTCGACCCTTTCGCCACCCCACCCAACACTGTTATTTTCTGATCTGCAGTATTCTGGCTAATCGTTATATGCTATCGTTTTTTTGGCTTTGTACAACTTTTTGTAAATTGCAAGTAGCGCAGACAGTCTCCTCTCTGGAGGGCCTGGCTGCTTCATTTGCTTCTCTCTACTCCTTTCTCCTCGCACGAGCTAGAGCCGGGGGGGGGCCGGGGGGGGGGGGGGCGGGGGCGGGGCGGGGGGCGGGGGCGGGGGGGGCGGGGCGGCGCGGGCCAGGCGG
>JACMIG010000630.1:0-28471 GCA_014805385.1 Levipalatum texanum
GGGCCAAAAACGTGCGCCTCGTGCTCCCGAGTACGCTGGTATGTTTATTTTTGCCCAAAACCGCCCCTGGACAAAGTTATGACCAAACCAAATTTGAACGGACCAACTTTGGGTCTCGAAGGGAAAATTTTCAAAAAATCTACCGTACCCCTCAGAGTACTTAGGACCCCCCAAGGAACCAACACACCAAGTTTGGACCGATTCTGAGTTGGCCTGTTCCGCACCCTTTGAGGCGATGGTCGATTCTTAGAAAATTTCTGTCTTAAAATGCGAATTTTCTCTTCGATTTTCAGTCCATATCGATTGAAATAGATTTAATGAAATAGAAACGAAATTTTTCAGGATATGGACGTAAACGCGCTGCGTTCGCTCGTTGATGACGTCGCTCAGAAGAAGGTACATCGCTGTTTAATTTCCTCCTATTTGATTTAGAAGGTTTTATTCAAATTATTTTATCTCCCAATAATTATCCATTATTTATTTTGATCTTTTCTACAGGCGGAATACGGTCCGATCGAAATCGGCATCTCGCGCTCAGTTCTGTTCCAGTCGGGGCCACTGGCGCGACTGGAGATGCCGAGCAATCCATTGGGTGAGTAGCGAGGAGTTTTCGGGAACATAGCGTTTATCTTCAAGGGCAAAACTACTGACATTGGTTCTCCTGGTTTAGTGCAGTAGCTCTCGTCACTGAAATAGCCTTGCGCGATAGCTCCTCGTAAATAAACGCTAGAGGAGGATGCAAAGTGTGCATTTTCGCATGGCTACTGCGTTTATTTTGCAGGCCGTCGCGGAACGTCGTGCCGTGCGTGTGGCATCGTCGTTCATCAACAGCACATCGCTAGACACATGGCCCTCCACAAGGGTATGGAGAATGGGAAATGGAGAGAGACACGTCGATGGTCTTGTAGGTGATCGCGATGTCCGTCCCGATGATCGCACTGCCGTCGGAGGATTCCACTGCGATCTGTGTGGATTGATGTTCAGGTATATAACGTGCACCCAGGGAAGAATTGAAGTCACTAATTATGCGTTACTATTTACTCTTCGTGTGCTTACTCAATTTACCGAGTTTGGGAATACGAATTATTGCACATATTCTGACATTATTGTGAAAACGCAACTCAAGCATTATTACGAAATCCAAAGACTACGAAATTTTATGGTGTGACTCTGCTTCAGGTTACTGAGTTTCAAAAATGTAATTCTTGAACTGCAGGCAGCACGCCAACCTCATCAAGCACTGGCGCTCCAGCTGCAATGAGATTCAGGTTGGTTGTGATAAAGGGATTTTTTTATGTTTTTTTATTTTTTTTATTTAAAATTTTACAATTTGAACATTACCGCTGTTTTCTTCAGGCCAACCTTCCCGACGACTGTGAGCTGACGCTGGACGACGGGCAGTTGAAGGCAATGGTAAGAAAGCATATTTTATGTTTCGAAAAACAGTTAGCACCTTTCATTTCAAATCCATGCGCAATATCGTGTTGCTTTCGCGATACATTGTTACAAGTTGAACAATTTACAATTATGTTGAATTTCTTGTCGATAATTGAATCCCATACTCCAGGTCATGAGTCTGCTGCGCAAGGCTGCGACAAACAGTGATGCTGTCGAGATAGAAGCGAGGAAGAGAAAAGAGATGGGTACGGTACTATCGATCGATGTTACTTTCCGGGCACTGCAAATCGACAAGGGCATCTCATTGCAGAACGAGCGCGTGCCGCGGATCAGATGAACTTCCCGTCGAGTTTGCCAGCCGCGATTGCGGATAAGATCAAGAGGGATCTCTTCCCGCGAGAGGTACTACTCGTCCTTTGAGATAAACGCAGTTGTACGGCTCCGCGCTACTCTGTTTATCCCATAAACCGGGCATTTTCGCAGTCTTATTGGTTGCTTGCCCATCGGACTTCCATCAGCTGTGTGAATTGTATACCTCTATTAATGGTTAACGTGTTGCACATAATCTCCTGGTCAATCAACACATCATTTTATTTCAGTCTCCCTCCGTGGATGTGGCTGGTGGTGGAGTGGCGGTTGATGGCGGAGCAGAGGACATGGACGAGATGGGCGGAGGGATGGGGTCAGTTGGAAGGGATGGCACGGGATGATAAAAACACTCCTTGTCTCTTGATGTAAGATAGTTGAAAAACATGATCAAATCGCTGAATGTCTGGTTGCTTTCATATTAGTTTATTTCGGATGCATAAAATGTCCTGGCAAGGAAGTCGCTGAAAAAGAGTTTAGAATTACCTCCTCTTCAGCCTTGGCCGAGACCCGTCATCTTCGCTTATGCCCGAGAGCGTTCGACGCCATCGAAATATGGACGACGGATGGACGGATGATCAGGTTTCTTCATTTTTCCTTTTGGGGCGATTTTTAGAAGAGATACACTTTTACCTTGTCGACATAGTTGTCGTGGGTTGTAACATCTTCGCAATTCTTCATTTTGAAACGCGGTACAGTCTGGTCTAAAGGAGAATTGACATTTTTGTCTTTGAAAATGGATCTATTTGTTTAGGGCGCCGTGTTTGCCGACGATTTCGACGATGATGAGTTGCTGATGCTGAACAATCAGTCGGCTGCCATGCAGGAACAGGTACGGATTGGGATTACGGTATTGATTATCCGCTCTCTTTGTAGGATGCCAACAAGGACAAGTGGAACATGGAGGGAGGGCCGGTGCAGTGCACGGAGTGCTTCCGGTGAGTTTTGCAGTTTCTGCTCATAGTTTTTTTTTGTCTGAAAGACGAACGCGCTCATATCAGTTAATGTCGCGTTAGTACTTCTTTTGAATATCAGTAACTGCTAAAATACTGCTGGTTTGCTTCAATAGCTTTGCTTGATCCTTCCATTTCTCCTCTCATCCCCCATCCTTCCTTCAGTACCTTCGCGAACGCGGGTCGTCTCGAGCGCCACATGGCCGGCTTCCACGCCTCCTTCGGATCCCACCATTGCGCCCTCTGCGGCAATCGGTTCAAGTAAGTTCGGTAAATGGTGGTTCTAGATTTTTGGAGAGGAAAAATCTGTCTGGTGAATTGTTTTAGCCTACTAAATATTTGATTTATAATGATAAGGAAAATACGATTCACCTGGTTTGAGAACGCGCTCGAAAGGCGAGCAACAAGATAGTATTTACCTTTTCAGGTACGATTACAACCTCCTGTACCACTATCGACGCAGCTGCCCTTACACCAAGGCTTATATCGATAGGGACGTCCGAGAGCAGGTTGAATATTCTATTCTAACCTTTTACTTATCTCGATTTTATGCAGTTATCTTTTGCCTGAAATAACGAAACTGCAGATGGACGCGGCGAGTCTGCGCAAGTACGTTCGGCGCCTTGCACAGAACGATGTCAAACTGGCACCGCGGGTTGAGGTTAATATTCTTTTTTTTAATTTTGTTGCTACAAGAAAAGTCAGAGGCATTGCAAATAGTAGTTCTAGCGATAATTTCAAATTGTTCGTGAAATATGAATTCACCTGGTATTTCCTCCCCTTTCGACAAGGAATCGTTTGCAGCCAATCCGTCCGACGATGCGACAGACGCGCGTCCTCGCACAGAACAACGATGCCATAGTCCGACGAGAGATGATGAAGGAGAAGGTATATTTACCGTTTCGCTTTTCTCCTTTATTCCTACCTATGAAATATGGTAATTTGCTCGCTTTTCAGTTCATGATGAACCCGCCGGCAACGCTTGTTTCTGCCCGTCCCAACATAAACGGAGAGCCCAAGCACTGCCCCGTCTGTGGTATGTTGGAAGCATCGACATCTGGTGTACGAAGTACTTTTCACCGAAATGTTTAATTATAGGCGTCGTCTTCTACTCGATGAATGCAGTGCAGAAGCACGTGTCTGTGATGCACGGCGGCAGCTACGAATCCTACTACATGGAGGAGGAGGATGAGGAGGTAATCAATAATCGAAGAACGGTGTCGGTGGTAAACCGAACTTGTTACAATGTCAACCGCGTGATTCGGCGTAGCAGATCACTTTGAAATTGTGTTGGTATATCTTCACTGCGATTACGCCGAGTTCACCTACGTTGAAACGCCAGGTGAACTGGGCAATTTAGGTTCGACTCTCGTTTTTTTCGCCCGTCGACAACTTCTCTAGGGGATACTACCCTATGATCCAATAGACGCAACATGGAACCTCGGGACCTATCTAGGAGTTTTTCTGAGGTCGAGAGGAACAAAACAAAAAAAGAACAGCTCATTTGGACGTTCCCAGCCGGAGATATGACTACCCCCATTTGTCGCGTTTTTTGTTGTACCCCCTTTTTTGTCACGCACTCCTCATCCCGTCCGATCTGCGCGTGAGAACCGGTGAGCTGGGCTAGTACTTGGTTCGAACCCCGCCTGGGGCAAACCTTTTGCTTTTCTTTTCGGATGGTCAGGAAGTGTTCTTGAGTTATCTAGAGTGGCTTTGAGTTCTTCCTCATGATAGATCAAAAATCAATTATCGATTTTTCGGATAATCAATTATCAATTTTTCGTGAGATCAATCCTAATTAGGGGCAAACTTTTTGCTTTTTTCTTTGGAGGGTCAGGAAGCATCCTGGAATGTTTCAAATCACTTTTTATAAAAGATCAAAGATCAACTATCGATTTTTCGGGGATTCAATCCCCGCCAGGGCCGAAGTTTTTGCTTTCTCTTTGGAGGTTCAGGAAACATCGTGGAGTCTTTCTGGCCCTTTCTCCAGAGTGAAAGAACAAAGACCAATTATCGTTTTTCGAGGACTTGGCTGTATTGTCACCGAACCGTCCCTTTTATATACGGAATGCATTTGAACGAAAAAAATTGCAACCAATTGCAGCAATAAAAGCTCGGAAATCTCTATCTCTATGGCCCATAGACTATGGGTCGAACGGATTGTAGTTAGACGCTTTATTAGCTGGCTTCGCTGCAAATAAAATTGTCTTCAATTTAGGTTCGAAAAATACTAGCAGAATAAAAGAATTGAAATCATTTAATAGTAAAATGCAGAAAAAACCTAAATTCGCCGAGATTATTACGCGGAGCGTTTCAATCAGGTTTTTTGGCAAACAAGAATGTATCTGAATGATAATTCCGCATTTCAACCCAACTTGTGTGTCTTTCATTAGATACCCCTACAGTATTGTGTATGAGAATTTCTCTAGACAGAAATGCAAAGTACACAGTCCGTCCGGAACGCGAAAAGGAATGAGCGTATCTTAAAACAGCTCATAATTCATCCTCAAAGGGATACTGTAATCTCGCGAAGAATCTCGGCGAATTTAGGTTTTTTCTGCATTTTACTATTAAATGATTTCAATTCTTTTATTCTGCTAGTATTTTTCGAACCTAAATTGAAGACAATTTTATTTGCAGCGAAGCCAGCTAATAAAGCGTCTAACTACAATCCGTTCGACCCATAGTCTATGGGCCATAGAGATAGAGATATATGCCTGGCATGGAGTGTTAAAGAGAAAAAAAAACATCTTACTTTCCTGCAGGTGACGTACGTGGAGGAGGAGGTAGACGTCGGCCACCACACCGTGATGACGAAGGATGGACGAGGAATGCGGAGGGAGGAGGTGAGGGAATCGATTATCGACTGAACCGGCAATAATTTGGTATTCCAAAATCAACGATTTATTATCCATTATGCTAGGGTTGTTGGAGTGATCTGCCTGGTTCAGCTGACTGGTAATTGAGAAATGTGTCCTCCTTCCAGATCGTAGTGGAGGAAGTCGAAGTGGAGGACGACGAGCCGCCTCCACTACTCGAAGTGCAACTGCCTGGAGGAGAAGAGGTCAGGGGGAGGGTCGCGGACTTTATAGTCAAAGGAGATGGGTAGTTTTTGTCATGGCTACGTAGGAATGAATCGGAGACGCACACTCCATAAATCTCGGACTTTTCATGCCGCGTCGAAAAGCACATAGAGAACGTTTGAATGCGAGGTTGTAAAGCCGGTGCATTGAGGTCGCAGAATGATTATATTAGTGATTCTCTAACAGACGAGCTCTCTTCGCACAATAGTGTTTGTACCGTGTATCGTGGAACGATATCAATGAGATCTTACAGCCCACATCGAAGCCCTCTGCGTCGACGGAACCGGCCATCAGGAGCATTACCAAGGTTAACAGAAGAGATTTATGATCGTTACGGGAACATGGGGTAAAGCCGTCGTTAGAGGAACCTTTGCGGTCTCACTGCCGGATCTTATGATTGTCCTAATGCTCATTGTAGTCCCTTCGTGTTTTTTGAGAGTTAGAAATATTTGCAGGAAGGCACCATGATTTACGTCGAGGGCCTCGGGGATGGCGACGACGAAGATGCGCAGATACGAGAGATGATGAATGGGGGAGAAGTCGACGTCCAACCTGGCGACACCATCGTCATCGTGCGCGAGGTATACCATCGTATTCGTGGGCGTTGTAACTGCGCACCGCTCAGTTGCAGGAGTAGTGGCTGCACACCACAGTGCTTTCGACAGGACTATGCGTCCGCATTCGTGACATTTTTTCGGCAATTTTCGTGCCAACTTTAACCTGAAAATCCAACGATTTTGTCATCTCATGATCGTTGCAATTAGAAAGAGACAATCTCTTTCGTTGATTTTCGCTCTCGACGAGATTCAGTCGTTACAAACCGATTGAGATCCTGCATTCCAGAGCGGCAACATGGAGTTTTCGATAGGCCCGATGGACGGCGAAGTAGTAGAGGAAGACGTCGAAGGAGTGCCCGGGAGGGGAGGAGAAGACCGATTCGAGGTACTAGTGATGATTGCTCTGTTTAGTGGAGATAGTAAAAGGCAGCTACGCTGTTTAGTAGAGGTAGAATATTCTCTATTTAGCGATATCTGTATGCCACTTGCAGGCCCCGCCCCTCCGTCCTCTCACTGGCATCGGCACTCGGCAGCCATCTCGCGGAGTCCCCGCCCTCCCGCCACCGAGTGGAGGAGGGAGGATTGAACCTCCCGCCAAGAGACATCGACCTGTGAGTACCTGCACAGCTTGGTATTAGCCACAAATTATGACGGAATGGGGGAAACCTGGTTGGTTCACGCAGGAGTAACCAGGGATTCTTTGCTGGGGGAGTATTCGCAAATGATTTGAGTGAATCTACTGCTGACATTGAGAAAAATCACTTGTCGATAACGACTCTGATTGTGAGATGGCCAGCCACTGTGTTTAATTAGATTTTAGAAATTCAGAAATTGTTATTTTTTATTCAGATTGAGCGTTCGATCTGGGATGCCGATCCACTGGATGAGGAAATGGCGCTGGGCACGAGGACGACAGGACAACTCCCCAGGAGTCGAGGCATCATGAGGAGGGTCTGACCTGTCGTACATGGCATGACCTACCATATTCCTCGAATAATTTACCGTAATCTTGTTCATTTCCTGCCACTTCCAAATTCAACATCAGCTTTACAAAAGAAGCAATCAGAGTGTAGAGACTGTACCATAATATGCACAATATCCTGGAGTACTCGAAGCTAACCTCCCATCCATTGTTCGCTTTTTTTCAATTGCATTTCTTTTTCCTTCCCCGTGCGAGCACTACTGTACATCGGAAATTTTCATGTTTTCATGCTCTTTCAGTTCTACGTTGATGCCACCTTGTGCAGAAGTTTTTTTACACTCAAATTGACAAATGCTTGATAAACACGTTAATGATCCTTTCCTTGCTAGTAAAAAGACGTTATCAACGTCGACGGTGTATCGAGACGAGAGTAGTACTCCGGTAGATTTAATTCCTCCCCTCTAAAGACCTCGCGATGAGCTACAACACCGGATACGGCGACTACGACCAGTACGAGGATGAGGAAGGTTGGCCGTTTTGAGGCTGATGACTATTTGATGCATACGCGATGCGAAAGAGTTCATAGCTGCTTTCTCTTTACCTCTCGATGCCTTCTGTTTCAAATAGTCGATCTTGAACAAGTGATCTACATTACTCAGCGCTTCGGTCTCCAGCGCCACTCTTTGGCTATTCTATTTAATTTTCGCGCTCGAGTGAACAATATTTTCTGTAGGAGCCTACGACAACAACGAGATGAGACCTGAAGAGGAAGATGATGAAGCCATGGAGTACAACGACGCCTACGACGAGTACGAGGAACGTGAGTTTATTCAGTGAATTAATTTGTCTCATCAAAGCCTGTAAATCAATCATTTATCTGATTGTGAGGGGTGAGTTTTCACGATGTGGAGATAAACGAAATATGCACGGCTTTTCAGCATCGAGCAGTGGACGGGCGGCGATGGCTGTGGCCGGCGATGACTTCGGAGTTGTGCGTAAAATATGTTTGTTTGTATCGGAATGAAGGGGGTCAGCGTTAGCACCCATTTTAATTGTTCTGGATTTTGAGACTAGCGCTGCACCATTTCGACTGGTTTCTTTCTGTCTATGAAATAGCGTGTTATTTGCATTTTTTCTTTCAATTTTTATTTATGCCCCCTTGCAGAACCCGGCAGCGATCTCGCTGGACGGGACTACGTCGTCATCTCCTCAACACGGCCACGCCACCGTTCCCCTCGCACGCGTCAAGCAGATCATGGCCACCCAGGCTAATGTACGGTTGATCTACGAAGGGTTGCTGTACCTACTGTCCGGGCTACTGTATATTTCGATTACAGACACTCCCCTTCACCATGGATGGCATGTACGCTGTTGCCAAATCTGCGGTGAGATTATTTTTTTAACCATTTATCACAGACTTTGGACTAGCGAATGACTATAAATATTGAACCTTTGTGTTTTGAATGCGACAAATTGTCGCTGGGTTTCATTCCCTCTTTGACAATGAAATAACTATCGAAATTGCAGGAGCTCTTCGTGGAGAAGCTTCTACACGACACTGCCGACCTGGTGACGCGCCTTGCGACGAGGGGAGAAATGGCCCAGGTAATCTGGATGATATCATAACACAGATGACTTTTATTATTTTGAGAAATATATTAGAGATTATCATGATTACTCCGAAAAATTTACTCCGGCAATGGCAGCTTATCTTCTTTGTAGCATGGTCCGTTGATCATCGACTACGACGACATCGCTGAGATGGTCAACAACGACGAGGACTTGGAGTTTATACGAGGTGCGGATATCTATCGATTGATTGATTTATGTAATCTATAACTAATCGATACTTTAGACTTCTTCCCGTTCCGCATGACGATGGCAGAGGCGCAGACAATCATGGATCATCGGAAGCAGATTGAACGAGGGCGCGAGGATGTGGAGGAGGAGGAGGAGGAGTGAGGAAGACGAGAGTGAAGAACCGTACTACCGACCTGGAATTTTCCCCGTATTTTCAAGCTTTATTCCTATCCGATTATTTTGGTGTGATCTCGAATACCTGTAATGTTACTAATTTTTTCTCCAACTTGTTGTTTTGATTATTCGTTTTTCCGAACTTTGTGCTTGATCAATGCTGATATTTTCTGATAAATTTTTATGATTATCACCGCTGTTCAGATCTTGATCGGTTATGTAATCTTCTCCGAATTTTATATCATTGTTGTCGTATATATGACAGGTTTGACAGGGATGCTGTATCCATCGAAGGGGGCCTTGGATCGATAATCTCCAGTTGCAGGTGGATGAATGGGGTAATCGACCTCTCGTCGGACGAGGACGACGACTTTGTTCGCCCACCGCCACCATCGACGAGTAATGGTATCGTTGAGGGATTCGATGCGGGGATGATTAGGTAAACGCAGTAGTGATGGGTGTAGGAATGGAGGGGGGGAGGGGGGGGGGGAGCACCTCATTATTGTGCATATCGCGTTGGCGAGAATCCTCAACGGTTATGCCGCTGATAATAGACGAGGCCGTGAGATTGGAATGGTGTGGGTGGCGGTACTCTAGAATTCATTTGTGCAATCCCAATAATGACTTCTCTCAGCATCCGGCCCCTCGGCAGCCTCGACATCGTCCATCGGAGCGCGTCTCAGTGGACAACTTGCCGAAGTATAAAGCTTTTTTAAAATAAAAATTACAGATCCAATTTATTTGGTTTTACCATCGGTTCTTCAAGTCTTCGAGGTATTTGAGGTTTCCCGCAGAACCACAAGTATCCGACTCAAAAACCCCGAACTTCATTGTGCCTGCGTTGTCGAAACATTCAGATGAAGCGGGTATATTTTGTGCCACTTTCGAGGGCGAATTACGCGCTTCGCAATTGTTTGAGATTAATTTGATCGCAATTGCTGCGATCCTGCTGGTTTCGCAGCTGAATGAATCATTCCGCATTTCAGATCGATGCCGAGATCACCTCCATCGACGCGCAGATTACGGAGCTCCGGAAGGCGAAACTGGTTAGTATGCGGAGATGTAGAGGTTTTATCCCATTCCATGTGTCCGTGAGAACGTTCGATCATCCTTGATTGTTCGAGCAAATCTGACTAGGGAGTGGTTGCCGCAAACGCGATATATTATTACATTATCCATTTCACGATTAAAATGGGGCGTATAATTCCACACAACTGGGAATTTGAAACCATGTTTGAAATTCCGACGCCGATTTGCATGGTGCTTGTTGTGTAGTATATGTAGAATGTATGCACTGGACCGTCTTCATGGACTTCCCTTATGAGTAGATCCATTCCAGCGTCTGCATCAGAAACGCGACTCGCTCCTCGGGCAGGTGCACGCCGCCCAGGTCGACTACCGTGGAGTCGAGGTGAGGAGGAAAGTGACATTTGGATACGGTAGTTTTGAGCAATGTATTAATTTTGAACACCAGTGTCTTCAATCGCACCTCCTCCGTTTCCCACTAATTAGCTAAAAGCATTGAATGTGAATCGCCTGCTTCTGGTTCTGGTCGAGGGAAAAATAAAGCCAAAATAAAACCACAAAGAGGTTTCCTATTCCAGGAGCGATGGGATGTGGCGACGTTTCCGTGGTCGACGAAGCTGGAGACAACGCTCAAGGAGGTGGGAAGTGAAATTGTGGAGAGGGGAAGAAAGATCGTGTCTCGTTATTAACTTTCTTGTTGATATTGTTGCGCACTCAATGGTTTGATTTGCACACGCAGAACTGCAAGCGCATTGCAACAGTATCGATCATTTGCCCTAATTGCCCGTATGCAACGCGCATTCACCAGGTTGCACATGATTAGCCCCTTTGGATTTATAATTAAAAATGCCCCTTGCTTTGCAGACCTTCTCCCTGCCCTCTTTCCGTCCACTGCAACGCGCTGCCGTCAATGCTGTCATGGCTGGTGAGCAAAATTAAATCTTCTATTTATATTATCGAGTTTTGAGCTATCGATTTCTCTCATTTCAGGCGAAGACGTCGTCGTCATCATGTCCACTGGGGCGGGCAAGTCCCTGTGCTACCAGCTGCCGGCTGTCGTCAGTGAAGGTGAGAGGGAAGGGGAAATGCGTGGAACTTAGGATGAGGGGAACGGGACACCTGTTGCTCTGAATACCGGAGGTTTGCCGTAGTTCAAAATACACAAATAGTCCAAGAAACGTTCCCCATGATAATTTCGACGATCAGGAGTATTTAAATAAGATAAATAATATCTGAAATGGCTGCAGGCTTCGCACTGGTGGTCTCTCCGCTGCTCTCACTCGTGGAGGATCAGCTGACGGGCCTGAAGAAGATCGGAATCTACGCCGCCGCCCTCAACCAGGCCACCGACAAGGATGAGGTACCATCTCTCTCTATGATAAACGTAGTAATGAGTTGCTAAGCTCCGCCAACTAATGCAAAAATGGGACGTCTGATCGCTTCTTACCGCCTCGATAAGAAATTGGATATTTTGATGGAATCTGCAACGTTCAATTAGTTCTATTCCCGAACATTTTTTCATCGTTTTTGTTTGTGCAAACGTACAACCGATTGAGCATAGAATCAATACACGCCAATTCTAATTTACCGGCAACACTAGTTTCCCTGGTTTCGATGCTGAACTTCTTATTTCTTTGCAGACGAAACGTATCGAATCAGCGCTGCTCGATGCGAAGTCGGCCTTTCGCCTTCTCTATGTGACTCCCGAGAAGCTGGCCAAGAGCAAGAGGCTCATGAACAAGCTCGAGAAGGCCGCCGAGGCCAAGAGGATCAAAGTATGGGGAATGTGGCACCGCAGACGTTCGTTTGAATATCGGGGAAGGGAAACCAGGTGGTCTAGCGGCATCGATGATTATCAAATTGTCCTGCGGCCTTTTACGGTAATAATATCGACAGCCTGCGAGACGGGAGAGGTGGAAATCCACATTTTTGGGGTTGTAAAAGATGAATGAAAATGCTTTATTAACACTTCCTTTCACAGCTCATCGCCATCGACGAAGTGCACTGTTGCTCGCAGTGGGGACACGACTTCAGGCCCGATTACAAGTTCCTCAACGTCCTCAAACGACAGTTCAAGGTACCTATTGGGGCGGTACCGGGAATGTTGTTGAAAGAGCTGAAAAAGTTATTGCAATTACTTTGTGTAATGCCGTCCTTCTAATCATTGAACAGGCGCATTCGGGACGATTAGTGTAGCGAAAGAAACGACAATTCTCCTGGATTCTCAGTTGTCTTCAGGGCGTTCCGATCCTTGGACTCACGGCCACTGCCACGGGAAACGTTCTCGATGATGTCAAGAAGATGCTCGGCATCGAAGGTTAGGAGGTGATCATGACTGAAATGAAGAGAAGTGCCCGATTTGATGACTGATTGTGAGATACGCTGAATCGCTTGGTTCAATGCAATTTTCTAGAGAAAACAGGGAGTAGACGGAGAAAAAAGGGTTCGAACGCTTTCAGGCTGACAATGAGGGAGAAAAGATGTTTGATTATAGGATCGAACTACTATCGAAAAGAGTTTCTTATCTTACCAGAGCGGATGATATTATTGAAGATGCCATCGCCTTACGTATTGACCGAAATTTTTGTAGCTCATATTTTACATTACCACGATTCGTGGATGCACCGGGTTGCGATATTACAGCCTGCAATTTACAGGAAAAATAGAACTTCTTTACAGCCGCCGTCATCTTCCGCGCTGGTTTCAATCGGCCTAATCTGCACTACGAAGTGGTCGAAAAGCCGAAAGGAGACACCAGCGAGGGCATCGCGGAGATTATCAAGGTACGGTAGACTTGGGAAATCCACCAGGACTCGATGGTGTGGTGAACTTGGGCCAACATAAACATAAAGATTACAGTCCCGATTCCCCGCTTCGTCCGGAATCGTGTACTGCCTGTCGAGGAAGGACTGCGAAACGGTGGCGGCCAATTTGCGGTGAGAGTGGGAGGGAAGGCAGCGGATGAGGGTGGCTACAACTGCAACCCACGTGGTTCTGCGCTCCAGTGTATTTATTATTTCAATGATTGCAATTCGGTGCAATTGGTCTATAGTTGATGGTTCTAAAAATATAGTTTCGTTCATTTACCCGTAGATTTGATGATGCTTCTCCGTGTCGCTGAGAGACTACAGCTGCAATCCACGTAGTTCCGCGCATCACTGATGTTTTTATTTAGAGGGTTGAATCTCGGAACAATATCATATCGATAGCGAGTGGTTGTAAAAAATGCTTTTGTTGGTTCATTATCCCGCAGATTTGATGATGTTGTTCTGGAATTCGTTTTTTGCTTTATTCATTTCCAGCGGAACAGCATGTCCCTGTTTGTGTCGGTTTACAATAGCTTGAACGATTGTAGCTCTTTCAGTACCCTCGGAGTCCGCGCAGCCTTCTACCACGCTTACCTGGATCCGGCGGATAAGACGAAGGTGAGGGGACATGGGGATACTGTAGCTGGGAAATCGCGAACTGAAATACTTTCAGGTCCACGAGCGCTGGTTGGAGGGAAAGCTGCAAGTCATAGTGGCTACGGTTGCATTTGGTGAGTGAGGAGGAGGGGAGGGAATAGGAAGGGAGGGGGAGAGGGGAAGGAATGAAGGTTTGGATACTGTAGGCATGGGGATCGACAAGCCCGACGTCCGCTTCGTCATCCATCACTCGATTCCGAAGAGCGTCGAAAATTACTACCAGGTTGGGGATTCTATTTCCTCTAATCCTGACTCTTCCCATTTCGAGTGGAACCCATTTGCATTATCGATTTATGCCATATATTTAAATAAAAACATCCTCGACATTGAAGGAATCGGGGAGAGCAGGACGCGATGGTGCACCGGCCACGTGCATTATCATGTACCGACTGGCGGATGTCTTTAGGTATGTGTTTTGGCAATCTGCCAAGAACTACCACAATTCGGGTTACGGTAGTTTTGCAGGCAGAGTACGATCGTCTGCACGGAACAGACGGGCCAGGAGAAGCTGTACGAGATGGTCGCCTTTGCTGTAAATGTTAGATTTTTTCATAAATGTTTATTTTTATCGGTTCGAACAAGATGCGGAAAAACAAGTGAATCGCTGGAGCAGTGATTGCGTTTTATTCAATGGGAGATTCAATTGCAATTTGAGAGTTTTTCCTGATTGTATAAGAATCCATCTCTGTAGAACACGACATGCCGGCGCGTCTCGCTGGCTGCGATGTTCGGCGAGGACTGGGAGAAGGGATGGTGCCAGGTGAGGGGACAGGAAGAGAGACTCAGAGTGATCAGGGTAGAGATAATGTTTGCAGCGAATTAGCGAACGTACTAATTTACGTCCCGGAAGCGACAATTCTGTGACATCGTTCTCGGTACAGCAGCAATGCCCACGAGCATGATTTTGTGGACGTGCGCTACGTTTTGATTGCGATAAAGTTGATGTAGAAAAGGTCGCCCTCTAAGCACAGTAAGTGCTGTAGACGTCCAATGCCCTTCCAGGGTGCCTGCGATGTGTGCGTGAGGGAAGCAGCCAGTGAGTCTCCTCCCGAGGAAGTTGACCTATCCGCCGAGCTGACGAGCGCCGTCGAGATCATCGTGGAGGTACGGTAGTTTTGGGGCAATGATATTGGCACGAGGTCCATTTGGTCATATTTGGCACCATGCCAAAAAGAAGAGAACGATATTTCCAGGCGCGATCATCGGGTGGCGGTGGCAGCGAAGCAGCAGCGGGAAGATTGACAGGGGCCAAGATTGTCGAGCTCATGGGGAAGAAGATGAAGAAGTAGGACAGTTTGGTTTGTGAAATAGAAAGCAGTCGCGAATTGGTGTTCAGGACGCACAATTGCTTTTACGCGATACGTGCGACGGATTATTGCCGGGTTTCCTATAGGAAGCACCCGATATGAATTGTTGGTTTTGGATATTGATAGTTGATGGGACGCTGGATTCCTTTGTTCATGTCAGTTGTCTCAAAAATAGTAAATCCATTTGTTGCAGGCCTCTCGGTTTCCTCGAGGCGGCGCTGACTCAGATGCTGCTGGCGGGAATGCTCACTGTAAGTGGAAGTATTTTTTTATTGTACTCGTATTTATTTGTGTTTTTATCGAGATAGAAATTTTTAATAATCAGTTTATCTTGCAATTTGCAATTTGTATTTGCTCAGGAGGACTTCCACTTCACGCCGTATTCCATCGTCAGCTATGTCGTCGTGGGAAGGGCGTACGAGGCGTGGAAGAGGTGGGAAGAGAGGGAGGGTGGGATGGGAAAAGATAAGAGAAAAAACGATATGATAGAAGGGCATAGTAATATAAGAGTGGATATTTTTGCATCATCAAATACTGCAAGATCGCGATTAGAGAAATAATATTCATTGAATAGAGCAAAGTAGATTGCTTCAGATCTCATTATTTGTGAATGTTTTCTGAATGCAAGCGAAATGAACTTGCCATCCAAAGCGAAGCGAATCGTTCAGAGGCGGTCGTCCCTTCGTGCGAAGGATTCGCGTTGCCTCCGCGCCTGCCAAGAAGACAACCAAGAAGAGGAAGGCAGCAGATAGCGAAGATGATGAATGATTATAAATGTAATAAAAATTACTGTAAAGGTAATATGATATACTGTTTACGTTTTGATGAAAGTGATGCGAGTATTTTTATTTTAATAATTTATTATGTTTTGAATGTTTTATATTTCGTGATTCCATGTTATGATTTTTGAACATCGTTATTGTCATGTTTGCATGATTGGCGAATCAATAAATGCGCAGCCTTCAAGGGCTTTTCGTGAAGCTCTCACTAATTTTGAATTCGAGACACGATCGATATCGATCATGGATAACAATTAGCATCTGCCCATCAGTCTAGTCTTCGCTCCCCTCCTCCAGTTCCTTCCTCTGACGATCGTCTCGAATGGCTGCCTGACTCCGTCGTCTTGAAGTCTGAGGCCCCTTCAATCATGGGTACGTAATTATATTGTCGAAGTACAAAAGAGCACCCTGATCGTATTTTTCGCCCGCGCAGATATTTGAGACATCTCCATTGGAGCTATTACTGTTCACAACGCCCCATGCACTTCGCTAATACTACTCACCCTCAACATATATCTACCGTAACCCAATCCGTCCAGGACGGACATCCCAGGAGCAGGGCGGAGGAGCTCCAGATATTGCGACAATTATCGATCGCGTCCTATCGGGTATACCGTACTCCTCGTCCAGTCTGCGATTGGCGATCTGTTGAGTGAACGACCGGTCGCAGCCTTCGTTGACTCACTCGGTCAGCGAGACCCAGATACTCGCTCTGATCGGAATGTGTCGACGTGTCTTCATGAAGCAGCCCTGCATGCTCGAGATCGAGCCACCCCTCCAGGTTGATCTTTGATCTTTGGAGTTTGATCTTTGATCTTTTGGCCATATTTTTCATGTTTTTGTTTGATCCTTTTTGTATTTTGCTCTCTGATCTTTATAGTTTGAACTGTTATGCAAAGTTTTATCATTTTTATATTTAATCTGTCCTTTGTAGTCTGATCTTCGATCTCTTGCAGGTGTGCGGCGATATCCACGGCCAGTACACGGATCTTCTGCGTATCTTCTCTCGCATCGGCTGGCCTCCCGACAAGAGCTACCTCTTCCTCGGAGACTACGTCGACCGCGGAAAGTGCGGAGAAATCAATCAGTCTACAAACAGTACTCTTGGTTGCCAAAGACCAAACTCGTACTGTACCGATCGATATCCCTGCTCTCCAGGCAACAACTCGAGACGATCATTCTGATTGCGTGCTACAAATGCAAGTACCCGGAGACGTTCTTCGCCCTCCGTGGCAACCACGAGTGCTCCAGCATCAATCAGGTATCTGACCCACCGACCAGTTCTAACCCACGGGACTTCCGTGTACCTCCCCTTTAGGTGTACGGATTCTTCGACGAGGTGAAGCGGCGGTATTCAGTGAGGCTCTGGAATTCATTCCAAGTACGGAATCTTACCATCGCTATTTATTGGATCTGACCCTCCGCACTACCGTATTCTCTAGGACATGTTCAATGTCATGCCACTGTCGGCGGTGATCGGTGGCCGGATCTTTTGTATGCACGGTGGCCTGTCGCCCGACATCGCCGGATGGAACGACGTCAGAAATATTGAGGTACATATCAGGGTGATCCCTTCGGGACCCAAGAATCGTTTAAAAACTACCGTATTCGCTTGAAGAGGCCTGTCGACGTGATCGAATCGGGAATCGCGGCGGATCTGTTATGGTCTGATCCGAATCCGAGCGAAAGTGCATCGGGCTGGGACCAGAACTCGCGGTGAGAAGGGATACGGTAGTCTGGCGGGTCAAACCCGTGGGGGTGTGGAGTACGGTGGGTCAGGGGCGCCTGTTCAGGGGCATCTCGTTCACCTTTGGTGCCGACGTCGTCGTTCGATTCTGTGAGGAGATGGACATTGACCTCGTGGCGAGGTCCATCAAATAGATTCCATTATTATAAATTACGGAATTGAACGGATTCCGTGGAATAACCAATTTTACGAATTCCGTGTAATGTACCATTTGACGGATTTCAGGGGTCATCAGGTCGTACAGGACGGCTTCGAATTCTTCGCAAACCGGCGCCTCGTCACGATTTTCAGCGCACCCAGGTTTGTAGTTTGATCTGTTTAGATTGTAGTCTGATCTTTAGATTTGTAGTTTGAACTGTTTAGATTGTAGTCTGATCTTTAGATTTGTAGTTTGATTCTTTGCCTCAGATACTGCGGCGAATTCGACAACAACGCGGCGACGATGACGGTGCAGAAGTCGATGGAGGTCTCCTTCCAGGTGGCTGACTCATTCGCCGTGCCCCTCACCCCAGACGCCCTTCAGGTGCTGAAGCCCAAGGGCGAGCTTCGCGTGCGCGTCCCCGGCTCGGGAGGCAAGAATCTGGCGCAGACCATGTTTGTCAAGGTGTGACCTACCGTACTCCTCCCACCCGGCGGCGATACCGTATTCCTTTTCAGTCGTCGGGAGGACGACGCTGAAGTTCTCTTCCGACTCCACGTCAACCTGCAATCAACGAGGCACAAATAAATATTGACCATGTAACGACTTCTCCGTGTACTGTGTCCACAGAATTGTCAAGTCTTTCAAACTGCAAAAACAATTTTGGAGAGTGTATCGTCAGTTGTCAGTTTGTTTACTGGAGTTGGACTTGTGTTCGGAGGAAGGATCCAGAGCAACAATGGATAATCTAGCTTATTTGTTTCTTCTCTGACAGATTTCCCTGCTCATGGATAGTAAATTAGCCATATTTAGGTGGCCCAATCCATTCCATGCACCCCTTATCCCACCAAGTCTTTGCAAAGATGGTTGATTAGTTATTAGCTTTATTTCTGACTTGGTAGTAGTATGTACTACACATCCGCCGTGTTCCCCCGCTATGCAGTGTAATAATGGCAGCGCCTCCTCCTGCCCTGTCAGACCCGTTCCCTCGCTTTTGTCCCTCCCCTCCCCCTATCCTGTCACTATGCTAATGGCTTTTGGATGATTAATTGCCTTCTTAATTGCTTTTTGGGTGATTAATTGCTTTTTTAATCGGTTTTTGGATGATTAATCGATTTGACTAATTGGTTTTGGATGATTAATGGGTTTTTAATGATTAATGACCTTTAGGTTGATTAATGATTACTTAATTAGTGCGGTAAGAGTTAGTGCGGTAAAGATGTATCGATTCGAGAGTCTCGAGAACATGAAAAATGACAATTAACGGAACCTAGTACTGTGACGCATGACCTAGGCCCAAATTTCATGCTGATTCCAAATATGGGCATGATTTAAAACCTAATTAACAAAATAGTTGAAAACTAACAAAATGTCGAAAACCTACTATGATACATGTTCTAGGGGTTACTCGAGTAGGCGAGTACGGCTAGCCTATTTTCAACATCGAAAACCTATTTTTACAAAAATGTTGAAAACTAACAATAGTACAGTACGATACATGTTCCAGCCCAAATTTGGCAGGAGATTACACATATGGTAACTATTCTACCGGTACTCTAACTTACTACATAGTAATTACAAGTTATTTACAGAAAAATTGGGCATGACCTATGTCCTAGGGCGAAATTTGACGAGGAATTCGAAAATGGGGTCTGTTTTACATGAATCTTACGTCAAAAGAAGGGGATGGACTACAGGAAAGGGGAAAAAGGGGGTACCGGGGCTGTCTTGGAGGGGGCAGTCTTGGAGGAGGGGTCTTGAACGGGGGTCTTGAACGGGGAGGAAGCTGCCTTGGACTCGATTGACCTGGAAAGATGCAAAATCGTGGAAGAAATGTACGAAAACGTGGCAAAAAGCAACGAAACAGGACATACCTTATAACTGTCGAAGGGAGGACCATGTACGGGGCCGGAGTAGGCTTTCGACCTGGAAGAATCGAGCAATAACAGTGACGAAACGTATGAAACGAACAGAAAGGAGATAAAGCGGACCAGTGCGAGAGGTAAGTGAAGTCGGGAGAGGGACGCGACCCGCGTTGTAATAATCGATTGGGGAGAGAGTGTGCAGGGGTGAGAGGCGGTGGACGATAAAGGGAGGGGAGGCCGCATTGTAATAATCGATTGGCGAGAGATTGTGCGGGGTGAGAGAGTGCGAGACGGTTAGACAACAGCTGTCGTGACGTCACAGGCGAGAGAGCATTGCGGGAGGAGAGACGACAGACGACGGGGGCAATCGATTGGCGAGAGATGGCGTCTCTTGGAGACGCAGGCAGGCTAGAGAAACATTTGAATCTCCCGCCCAATATCGATTGACGAGAGATGGCGTCTCTTGGAGACGCAGACAGGCTAGAGAAACATTTGAATTTCCCGCCCAATATCGATTGATGAGAGATGGCGTCCCTTAGAGACGCAGACAGGCTAGAGAAACATTGCGAAATCCTTGGGGGAGTGAACGGTTCGAGCATGTTATCGATGCCCGAGTCACGGTTTGCAATGGAGGACCGTAAATGGAGGGGGTTCGAACTGGGGATTACGGACTTCATGAGCCGAGCGGTGCTCCGGGAGTTGCAAGGTGAATCATCGAATAGTTTGTAATGCATCGTCATCTTCAGAAGGTGAAACCTGGAACGTTGTCGAGGACGGATACAAGCTACGATGTGTAACCAGAGGAAAATTTGGAGCTGCAGAGATACATCTTGAACAGAACGATCATACAACCTGCTTAGAAGGTCTTCACGATGCTTATGTGGAGCTCCATAGTCAAATTTGGAGTACAGAAGGATCTTTCGTTTCGTTGTTCAATATTGACAGCGAGTATCCTCTCATTTGCACGGGAGCCAGTGGGTTCGTTGAGGCAATAGCTGACTGTTATTATCGCTCAATCGTTGGGCTATCCCCTTATTTCATCATTGTCTACGACTTTATATCCGTGTATTGATACAATCTCTCGGCTATCGGCCTCTGACAATCACAAGTGCATAGATATTGGGTCGAAAACATCAAGAGGAGAGTTGTTTATCGGTCCGTACGGAGAATTTTGACAACGATTTCTGTATTCAACGGGATATCCATTGATTTCATGTAGGCATGAGCATCATGGGCTATCACTATATGTGACCCCCAAATGTTGGGGAGTTTGTAGGAAGATCTAGCGTAGAATTCACAGGTGAACGAGGCTTCGGAGTCATCAATGAGGCTGATTGCCCTTCGAATGAGACTTGAAAGGAGCTCTGGATAGAGAAGGTCATCTGTGAAGTCTGATGTTCCAGGTACTAGAGCAAAGGAGAAGGAGGCACAGCCGCATCCAACAGTAAGTTCGGGTGCATTTATCCGATTTGCGTACTCTGAATAATTCCGATTTTTCACTTGAACCAACCCAACTTACTGATCAAATTTTCTTCCCAGATGCTGAGCTTCTTATCGTTGACATGCACAGGGGTTGTCTCGTCCATAGAATCGACAGAGGAATACTCGGTTAGACCATCTTCGGGCATGGTTTTCAACAAGAGTGAGCAGGTCTATCCACTTGTACTGTATGTTTTGACAGCATAAAACCTCGAGTCGAGACGTAGTTCTGGGGACAAGTCAAGTACCTCAGCGATCTGTTGCTTCAACTCTGAATACGGGAGTTAAATTTGCATAGTGGCTTCCTACCTTCTTTAGACCCACAGAGAGGAACAAGGGTTATGGAACGAAGATGACCAGTGGCAGATAGCCACGAAACTTGTAAGGAAGCTTCATGGCAATGCATCAAATTCTTACCGTGACACATCGAGGAGGTTGGGCGGATGATTCCGTGACATAGGATGCAATGCTTTCTTCAGGAGCGATATGTGCGCACCGTATATTACTTGACAACAACGTATAGCTTGATCGAACATCGTAAATTTCATCCTCGACAACATAGGTTGACATTGGACGTTCGAGACGTGTGCAAAGAGCGTCAGTCTGTTGTTTGTGAGTCGACAGTAGTGGCTGCATGGACAATTTTAACCTCGATAATCTTCTAGCTAACGATCCGATTACAGAGCCATACTTCTGTGGCACGTTTACGTGTGACCGAATTCCTCTTCAACTACCGGATAAATTTTCTATGATAGTGAATACGACTTCAGAGTCGAGTGGAAATAGAGATGTGGGGCATTGGGTAGCAATGTGTGGTGACGGAGATACATTGTTCTACTTCGATAGTTTTGGGAAGCCTCCAGAGAAGGGACCGATCAGAGACTTTACCAGGCGTTTTCGTCAAAGACATCACAATAAACTGAAAACCAGAGCAACTCTGAGAGTACCTGTGGAGGGTTCGCTGTCTATTTCATCAGAGAAATGTCACGAGGTGTCCCATTCACAACTATTTGTCGTCAGTTCAATCGGATCAAGCGGGACGACCTCTTTATCAGAAGGTTCCTCAAACGTGTCTACGGATTCAGTCTACCTGACAGTGACGAGTCATGAGTGGTCGTGTCTTCAAACATAGGGACTTTCTCAAGAAAGTCATCAGAAATGTGCGTGCTATTCGAAAGGCCAACACTGCTGAACTTGGAACTATTGTCGAAATGTTTGACAATGTGGATCGAATCAATTTTACCAAGCAGGAAAAGTCTTTGCTCATGAAGTACCTTGAGACTATTCGGAGTGTAAGCAAGATTAGGCATGCCGGTGTCGCTAAGGATGCCCTCCTCCGGGAAGGGAAGGATATAGTTCCTGTCATTGTGCATGCGACATTGGTGTTGTTCGGTCTGCTCTCATAATGCTCCATACAAACAAATTTAAACTTACTCCGGTGTTATCACGTACCAGAGGAAGCCGAAGAGGAGGACCTGCAGCAGAGATTGTTGGAGATTCTAAAAAGTTCCAAGATAGATAGTGGAGCCCGTAAGGCCCTCTATGAGGACCTGTTCCTTCGTGTGGCCAATCTCAAGGAGAGCAATAAAGAGAAGCCTCCACCTCAACCACTTGTTGTTTTCCGTAATGTTGTGAAGCAAGCGAGACGTTCCACAATCCCTGCAAGAAAGAAGCGAAATGTTGTAAACGAGTCTGAGCAACCCGAAGAATCTGTTGGAGCTGTTGAAGAGGTTGAGGAAGAAGATGTACCCCATTTAGTTACTCCTACCAGACCAACTCTTACTTCTAAAAGACCTACTCCCAAGACGACGACGCCTAGGAGGCGCACTCCAAAGGATCAGATCAAAATAGGTTCTTCTGGAAAGGAGGTTCGGAGACCTAGTCTTATCCCTCCGCCAACTATATTTCCGAAGTCGAAGCCACATACTGGAGCGATCGATCAGGGTAACATTGTGACTGGGACGCGTGAGCGTCGACAGCGCGAATTCTATGGTAGTGGATCACTTCGTGTCCGTCGATGGCGCTGACCAGTTCGGAGGAATCATTACTCTCTAAATTGTATTACTCTCCCAAAGAACCGACTGCTTTCACCTCGATCAATAAACTTGTCAAAGCATCCAAGTTGTCCAGAGCAAAAGTCAATGCATTCCTAGCGAAACAAGATACATATACCTTGCATAAGCGGATTCTCCATCGCTTCCAAGGAAGCGTGTCCAGGCTGCCGGAATCAAACAGTGTTTCCATATGGATTTGGCAGATATGCAGAAGCTTAAGAGGTTTAATGATGGGATGAAGTACATACTTGTTGCTGTAGATGCAGGAAGTAGGATGTTCTATGCAGTCCCTGTGGAGTCAAAGAGCCCAAAACATATGCTGCCTGCAATCAAGTCCATATTTTCTACATTTACACCGAATGAAGCGGTGTCAGACCGTGGATTGGAGTTCTACTCGAGGCCCGTTCGTGCTTGGTTCAAGGAGAACAATATCAACCACTACAGTACATTCTCGGAGATAAAGGCAACTCTAGCTGAGAGAGCTATAAGAACTATAAAGGGAAAATTTTTTTTCACCTACAGCTCTTCATGGAGATGGGTGGACGTGCTTCCTGACATAATCAACGGAATTAACCACTCTGTGAATCGAAGCCTGGGGAAGACTCCTCTCCAGATGACTGACGAGGATGTGCAGCGGATGTCGGCCGATTTGAAGCCCCTTGCTCCTTCCAAGTTCAAAGTTGGTGGTACTGTGCGCTTGAGCAAATACCGGAAGACCTTCGATAAGGGATATACTCAGAACTTTACGAACGAAATTTTTGCTATTTCTGCTGTCAAGGATCATAGTACTCCAATTTATTACTATTTGAAATCGATACAACTGAACGATGAGCCCCTTGAGGGAGCCGTCTATGCCGAGGAAATTGTCAAAACCGAATCGGATCCTGCTGGATATCACAAGATCGATCGCATACTTCGTAAGCGAAAGCGAAAAGGTCGTACAGAGGCATTGATCCGTTGGTTAGGCTTTGACTCTAGCCACGATTCCTGGGTTGACTTGTCCGATATTGTACCACTAAACAACGATAAATGATTATGATACTACGTTTATCTTGGGAGTACGAGCACTGGAAAGGTGTAGGGTAGAGTCAAATTCAGCCATGGCAATCATGTAGATACCACTGGCATCAATGGCATCGGAGAACGTGGCTCGAACCTTTGTTTCTCCAGCTCTCATGAGCTCAAAGGTTGCCTCGTTGGACGGGGACATGTCGATCATGAAGAGACTGTATCCCTTTTCGAACATCTGTGGAGTAATTCCATTCGTGTCGCCAGTATTGTAGTACCCCATCCCCTGCATCAGAGCCATGTACGGTCGACTGTATTCTTTCTTAGCAAAGTCCACTTCCCAAGGTCGAGCAGGGTAGCTGTCACCAGCCGTCGTTTCAATGGATAACGATGATAGCTTAAAGTCCTCGAACTTGAACGGATTCTTCTGATAGGATCCATTGTAGGCAGCGGCACTGACAAAGCCGATAATGACTCGACGTGGAATAGTATTGAAGTAGAGAGAGTGCTCGGGGATAGTCCTACGTCCACCAGAAATGAAAAAATGTTCGGACTTGAAGAGCCCTCAAGGGATAAGTAATGCTCCCCTTCTCTCTGATCATCGCATCGATCGTCAGAGCAGCAGAGTCATGCAGGTTCAGATGTCTTAGGGAGAGTGAGACATCCTCGAAGTCAACCTTGAACTTGGCTCCTGTAGAATCCGCACGGGCTTCTAGCATAACTTCTGGGGAATTAGGATAGATGATGACTCGTAGGTCGCAGAAAGGGATCAAGGCCCGGTTCTGGAGGAAAAGAGGGATGCAAAGGGGTGCTGCAAATTCCATAGAGGTACTGTCTTTAGCCAGTTTGACTCGAGCCTTGTAGCCCGCATCAGTAGCAGCACTCAGGTCGTCCTCATGTGTCCAACCACCAATTCCGAGAATTGTTTTCTTGTAGTCCCCGTCATAGGAGAGCAGGGAGTGCATGTAGGAGAGATAGTGGGCATCTGTCCCAGAGTCCCAAATCAGTTCATTCCCAAGAGAAAGCTGAATTTGCTTGATAAAAGTCGAGCCTATGAAATTGATCGGGGCCACGTCGAGAGCATTTGCAGTTCCGTCGGACTTAAGAACCTTAAACTTCACGATCAGATAGCTCCTCTGGAGGTCAATGAACGACTTTCCCGAGTTGATTTTGAACTCGAAAGGGGTATGACCAATGCTGTTCACAAGGTTGTGCTCCACTTGCTTACTAGAATTCACCACGACTTGTGAAATTGGATTGGAGAAGAGGCTGGCAATCTCAGGCGCATCCACGCCTTCTGTTGAAGAACCAAAGATCTTGAACATTGTAGAGAGAGAGTTTATAGTTCAACCACTCAGTGTCAGGTACCGAATGCTAAGTGACTAGGAACAGGCATTCTTTGGAACGTATACTATAGGCTCCTCTTCAAAGATATCAGTCAGCAATCTATGCATATTTGGGGTCTTTTGATGAAGGTCGAATAGAATGTAGCCATGTGGCTGTGCAGTGGCATCTTCATAAGCCTCCTGAACACTTTTGGAACACTTTGGAAAGATTTGACGACTGATATTCATAACGGAAAGTATATCCTGGGGGTTCTTCATCATGATAAAGTAGCTACAGTTGATTCGGAGCAGTCGTTCGGTAAGATAGTGACTTTGGGCTATGAGGAAAACACTGAGGTTCATATGATGGGCAATCCGAGTCACGAGGGCAGCCATGAAGTCCTTGTTCTTTGACATCTCGATCATTCCATCGTCAATGACACAAGCTGTATGCTTCCCCTTAGCACAGTAGTGATCGAGAGTCATCTTGTCGGGGATCCCCATAATAGGAGTCACTTCGAGGTCCTTGTCGGGTAGTTTGTCAGGCTCGATACCATAGAAATATAACCACTCATCCGGCGGATTATCGAAGATTGTATTGGAATTTTCAATGATTTTCCTCGTTAAAGAACTTTTCCCACTCATGGTAGCACCACTGATAAGGCATACTGCAGGAGACTTGAACTGAAAGGGCATCTCGCAATCCGTCCACACACTGCAAATGACTCATTCATGCCGATTCAACAGGTTACTGACCGGTTGGTTCTCATAACTCAGCTACTTTGTGTTGTTATCGTCACTATATTTGCACTTCTGAACCTTTCATTATACCCCGGAGTTCATTTCGAGTTCTGGATCAGTGTACTTGCAGCTGTTGTTGCCTTGATTAGTCCTTTCCCTCTTAATGGACCAGGAGCAGGACTTCTACCTCGTCCTCCCCAGTAATACAGGGGATGTAAACAATAAAAGCAGTGAATTCACCGCGACGTTGCCCAATCCAGTACATCTAAAAGGTGGTCAATACGAGATGGGCTTGACAGAGGTTGTGTTCACGCCATTTTTCGACAATGTACAGAAGCCACACAAGTTTCGAATCTACAGTACCGGCAAAAAACATATCAACTTTTGGTTTTCGAGGCGTAACTTATTTCTAAAACAACATATAGGGCTGAAATTTTTTACTGTATATTACTGGCAGTATATAAAACCGGAAAATATTCCATAATTTGTCACACCACAAGCCGATCAATTTTTAAAAATATTCTTATCAAAATCATGAAATCGACGAAAAATCAAAAATAGATTTCAACTGCCATAACCCGAGTCAACAACATGCGTTTAAGCTCCAAAGTACTTTTCTTGAATGTGGCATGTCATAGCTTCGTCGTGAAGCCCTAAGAGCCTATCACGGCTTGACACCGGCGGTTCATTCTGCCGATCAGTGAATCGATCGTCGTCAACGGGATCGTCCTCCACCCCTCCTCCAATTGGGCCATGTTCTTTGCATGTCGACCCACCAGACGCCGCCCCAGATCTTCCCACCACGTCTCGATGTTTTTCCAATCGAGTGGCTGGTTGGGCCGGTCAAGGAGGGTCCGCGGCTGCGGGCGAACCAGTCCGTAATATTCTTCGATCGACGTTTGGGCTCGGATATCTGGCCGGAAAACAAATGCCAGGCCCATGGAACGAAGAGCACAGAGTCGCATGTTGTTCTCCAAGATTCCCTGATACTTGAATCGGTCCGTGATGTAGTCGATGGTCCCATTCCCTGGGCAGAGAAACAGCCCTCACACCATGCATGATCCTCCTCCATGCTTCATGGCAGGAAACTGGTACTTCGGGTCGAATCGGGCGCCAGCAGGACTCCGAATCTACATAAACGTAAAATGAACGCACAGTGCATCCGATTCGACCCGAAGTACCAGTTTCCGACCGTGAAGCATGGAGGAGGATCATGCATGGTGTGAGAGCTGCTTCTCAGACCAGGAAATGGGACCTAACGTCGACATCGACTATATCACGGACCGATTCAAGTTTCAGAAATCTTGGAGAACATAATGCGAACCAGTGCTTTTCGTTCCATGAACCTGGTGTTCATTTTCCGGCCAGATATCCGAGCCCAAACGTCGATCGAAGCATATTACGGACTGGTTCGCCCGCAGCCGTGGACCCTCCTTGACCGGCCCAACCAGTCACTCGATTGGAAAAACATCGAGACGTTGTGGGAAGATCTGGGGCGGCGTCTGGTGGGTCGACATGCAAAGAACAAGGCCCAATTGGAGGAGGGGTGGAGGACGATCCCGTTGACGACGATCGATTCACTGATCGGCAGAATGAACCGCCGGTGTCAAGCCGTGATAGGCTCTTAGGGCTTCACGACGAAGCTATGACACGCCACATTCAAGAAAAGTACTTTGGAGCTTAAACGCATGTTGTTGACTCGGGTTATGGCAGTTGAAATCTATTTTTGATTTTTCGTCGATTTCACGATTTTGATAAGAATATTTTTAAAAATTGGTCGGCTTGTGGTGTGACAAATTATGGAATATTTTCCGGTTTTATATACTGCCAGTAATATACAGTAAAAATTTCAGCCCTATATGTTGTTTTAGAAAGAAGTTAAACCTCGAAAACCAAAAGTTGATATGTTTTTTGCCGGTACTGTATTACCAAAACGGTACCTACAAGGAAAAGTACCTCCCCATAGGGCAATACGACACGCCAGAATCGATTGTCGAGCACCTAAGCTTGATTGCTCGCAAACAAAGACGAGAGGAGAGACGCTTTAAGCGGTCGACCGTTGATCAAGGGTTCGATCCAGAGGGGTTCAGTCCAGAGGAATCTGAAGATGAGGATATGGACACTACATCTGCAAAGGGTGGTGCCATTCAGGTTGCAACGTCAGCTGCTCCTTTGACTCAGACCGACAATAGGATTCCTGAGGTGTCAGATAGTGAGATTGTGGCCCAGACCAAGAAAGAATCCGATGAGAAGGCCAAGGTAGATCAAGCCAAGAAGGATGCCA
>JACMIG010000631.1:0-12172 GCA_014805385.1 Levipalatum texanum
AGCGCGAGATTTGGCCGTTGACGACCATCAAAACCAAGCCAAATCTCATCTTACCGAATTTCCTTTCCTTTATCCTTTTTCAATGTTCTCTTCCTATAAAAAAAAGCCAAAACAACTTTTAGTAATTTCCACACCTTTATAGCATTCGCCCATTTTGGAAGGCAAATCACCTAACCTTTTGCGGAAGCCCCGTTTTTTGGGATTCTGTTACCTTTCTCTCTACATTCGTTAGTGGTGTCGTCAGTTTCGTTTCTAATTTTAATTTCGTGTTGCGAACGGAGTCTTATTATAAACTTCGTTTACGAACAAAGATCACTGTCAATTTCTCCGCTATTTTTCTGCAGGACGCGCAGAAATGCCGAATCAAACAATGACTTATCGCAAATCTTCCTTGTGTATTTACATGAATAAATAAAGTTCCAGGCAAATTTCTCCCACAATCGATAATGTCTGGTTTGCATTAAATTCCAATGTCTGTCTCAAATGTTCAATCAGTCTGTCTTCTCACCCTTTCCAACATCGATTGATTTCACAGGTCTGATTTAATGTCGTTCATCTCTTGAAACCTGCTTGCACCCATCCGTCTAACTGGCATAAATATGTACGAATATTGTTCAAATTGCTTTCCAGGCTGTAATGGATGAAGAGGCGGCGACGCCGGAGGATACATCGGGACAACGGTCGGAGGATCGGGAGGCGAGCCAAACGGCGGACCTCGCACCTCCGGCCACCGTGAGATCTTTTTTAAAAATATTATATCGTCTCATTGTATATCCGCTGTATTTAGCTTCCTTCTCTCCACTCGCTGGGGTCAACGTCGGGGACTCGGTCGGAGGCACGGGAGAGGAGCGGCAACGTGATCCTCCTGACTCCGACCACCGTGAGTGATTCGATATCAGTTTCGGTTTTATAAAAATATATTTATCAAATAGTAAGAGCATTTATCAGTACCGTATTTAGCATTCTCAACTAAATACGATGAGAGGAGTAACGTCGGATGGTAGGGAGCTGACCAGCAATGGAATCCTCCCTCCTCCGAAAGTGAGTTATGACAGGATTTTCAGCTTTTAAAAATTATGTATTGCAAACACTCACTGTATTTAGCACCCTGAACCAAATACGATGCGAGAAACAACGTCGGATGGCAGGGAGCTGACCAGCAATGGAATCCTCCCTCCTCCGACAGTGAGTTTTCGAATGACAACGAGAGTGCAAGGAATATTGCAGCCACGTCAAGCCACCATCAAGAGAGAAAATGAGACAGAGAAGGAGTACAACACACGGATGAAACGAAATGAAGCAGCGAGGAAGAAGAGGGCTGAGAAGAAAGCAGACAGTCAGAGCCAAGGTATGCAACTATGTTGTAACAACATCAATGAACAACAAGCATTATAATTGCCAATATTCACTTGTCCATGAAAGTGCTCAGAAAGCTGAAATACCCTCTTTGTGGTGGACGTAGAACTCGTAGCCATGGTTTGATTACGAATTGTGTCCATATGCTCACTTAATTTTCAGGAAGCAGCACCACTGACGTTTCTCACCGAGCACTTCCGCCCATACGACAAGCTGCTGATAGAAGAGACGAGGAATCGGAAGAGCAGTATGCAAAGAGATTGAAACGCAATGAAGCAGAGAGGAAGAGGGCTCAAGGTTGAATATTTTCAGATTACATACAATATCCCAAGTATTTCCAATTTCGAATATTATTTGTCTTTTAGCTCAACAGGTCGCCATGAACAAAAGAGGGCCTTCATTGGCAACGTCGTCGGAGGATAGGGATGCAAGCAACAATGCGAACATCGCACCTCCAACAGTGAGTGTCCCGATGCCATTTCTGTTTTCATAATTTATCAGAGAAATAGTAGTTTGTTTAGAATGACATCATGCACAATGCAAGGGCGACGTCGGAGGCACGGGAGGGGAGCAACAATGTGATCCTTCTGACTTCGACTGTGAGTGTTTAGCGGATAATTTGACTCTATTGATTATCAGTGAAACCTTACTGTGTTTAGCGTCCTGTTCTGTCACCACTGCCGTCTACGTTGGTGCCAACTTCTGGGAACATAGCTGGGAACATAGAGGTGAGCAGCTACTCAGATCATGCAGCGCCAAATGTAAGAGTTAGAGGAGGAGTAGGAGCAAGATTCCGGTCCGTAAAAGAGCTGTGGAAATTGTGGATAACATATTCTAAAATGCAGACACAGGCGTAAGTGCACGTGCACTTTCGCCTGTATTTGCATTTTAGCATATTTTATCCACAATTTCCACAGTTCTTTTACGGGCCGGAATCTTGCTCCTACTCCTTCTTTAAGATTCATTTTCGAATTATCGAGAATCACATATAAAACAAACAAAAATGACGCTGATACCTAAATAACAATGTCGGAGGCAACATTGGATAGGAATATAAATCTTATGTCGATGGCGCCGAGGGTATGAGGATGTGTGCAGATACGCCAATCTGAAGAACGAAAAGATGGAGAGAGCGAAACTGAATACAACAAGAGGATGAAGCGCAACGAAGCAGCAAGGAAAAAGAGAGCAGAGAAAAAAACGAACAGTCAGAGTCAAGGTATGTTGCTCGTACGCAATATGATTGTTCAATTTTACAAATAGTTATCAAGTATGATAGTAACTGTCCGAGTTCATAAGATTGTCATATTCCTGTTCCGAAATCGTTCTTTTGGCAAATTTGTTTTAAAGGGGCAAAGTCGATGATGATTGAAGTCGTACAAGGGGATATAACGCAACAAGGAATCGAGGTGGTTTATTTATTTTTCAACTAATCTTGTTATTATAAATTCAAAATTGTAACATTTGAAAACACATGAATATTTATATAGGTCATCATAAATGCTGCTCATGAACGACTGATACCCGGACTTGGAATCGACGGAGCTATCAGGTAAAATAAGACGCTATTGTAAGTCTTAACTTCTTAAACCTATAGCCATCTTAATGAATAGCCTATCACATAATCGTACATTTAGGACAATCGAAGGGCCTGCCTTCAATGCGTTAAAGAAGAAGTAGGAGGAACTTTCAAAATTGAGATTGAGGCATTTGCGGATGTAGCTCATAGTGACGAGCATTTTCATACCACTCATTCCTGCCATACTCTTTTCTACAAGAATTTATGGCTTTCCGAAAACTCGTCCATAAGATACGGTAGCTTTGAGCAGTCTAGTCTGCGTGGCGGATTAGCGCCTTGGACAGCCCTCCCCGATTACATGGAACAATGGGATATTGTCTGTCTACGGTGTGGAACGTTGCCAGATTGATTCCGCTGATAGGAAATCTTTCGGCGTGTATTTGCAAACTCCGTGGTGTTACCGTAGTCAATTTTCTGCGATATTTGTCCCCAATTGCCCCAGCTGTTTTACGGACCGGAACTTTCCTCCTACCCCTTCTTTAACAGCTCGCCATTTCGCCGAATATTGTACACGGAGAAAACGGAACACGCTCGACTATGGCGATTCGCTTGTCGTTCCTGCGACAGCAATTGGAGGCGCGAAACGTAAGAATTTGTAACAACTATATTTTTTCTTTTATAATATATTGATTTTATATTGTATCAGAAACAATACTGTTGTTGTAAAATCTATTTTCATCATTTCTTTTTCTTCAGAATTATTTTCAGACGTTGTTCATGTTGTTGGACCTCGCCTGGTTCGCGGAGTTTCTCCTTCTGCTGCAGAACAAGAAAGGATGATGAGGACGTACGAAGCTGCATTCAGCGCGGCGGAGAGCACAGGAAGCAAGGAAGTGGTGGGAGATGCATCATTTAAATATCTACCAGCAATTTAATTTAGCTGATTCCATTCATGGGTTCTGGGATATTCAACTACCCCATGGATCAGTCCCAGCAAATGGCACTGTACTGCATCCTTCGAAAACTTCCCAAGGTTGAAATCACGTTTTTTTTAAAGCAAACCCACGTTTAGCTGAATCGAATCGTGTTCTGCCACAACCAAGCAGCTCCTGTCGATGCCTTTGCTCGCCTACTGGGAGGAACAAAGTTGTTGAAGATCGATTCTCAAGTTCATGCGGACACTCTTGCTTCTACATTGCTCTCCAATGTCGCTACCATGAATGGTAGCATTTAGCTTATGAAGGTAGAGCATATAACTTTGTAGGGGCCTCGAACAATACAGACGACGACGCAATGATGGAAGTAGATAGCGATGTTCAAACTACGCAGAATACCAGTGCAGATCGAGCGGAGATAATCAAGGATAATGGACTGGGAAAGAATGATCGCAAATACATGAAATCAATTTGTATATGTTTTTTTTCAGATAATGCTAAGGATGTTGAAAGAATACGGCGGGAACTGGTTGCCAGAAGAGACAAAACGGAGAGGAGAACCGACGAAGAACAGGCAGAGGTCAATAAGAAGCGAAATACTACGAGACGCGCTGCACGCACTCTGAACAAGAAGGCTTCAAACATCATTCCTCGCGAGCTCAAGGACTATTCCCGGATTGAGAACTCTACTCCAATGCAACTGAATCTCGGAGAACGAGTGGTCATTGCTACTATATCTCTGTCTTCAATAGTTCGCATTTAGAAATGTGATGACTGCGGGGCTCTTACGTTCACTCGGAACTGCTGCCAAAACGGAAGTGTATGCATCAGTGAGAAATTTATCAGCATTCACAAATTGTAGGTCTGTATCCCCCCGCCCGTCGAGCAGCCGAAGAAGCTCAAGGAACTGCTCACTGGCTCGGATCCAGACAGCGCCCATTTCCGCCAGGCATGTGTTTTGATACTTGGGTATTATATCGATTCCCCAAGAACTACAATTGTATCGCTCGGGGTGTCAGAAAAAATGGAGTAAAATATTTCTGCATTTTAAAATAATGTCCGATTGACTGTGACCAAGCACTATAGTTCGCCATTGGGGCAAAAACGATATTTGCAGTCAGTATATTTTCGGTACTTATCATCGTTAGAAAGTGGGTGCACGATTCCGTAGCAGTTTGATGCATTCGATATGTGGTACCGTTTGCTCTGTCGAAAAATTTACCACTGTAAAAATGGGGCGGTAAAATGATGTTCCTGAATCGAAAATTATTTTTACAAGATTGGATTTTGTTGAATTTTGGCAGTATTCATATTGTCTAAAATCAATTGCTTAGGAAGCAGTGGCCTACAATTCTTCTTTCGCAATGGGTTCGCTGTCGTACAATCGGGAGAAGACGTCCAAGGGCCCGCCTTTTGCGAAGGTAATGCGAAATTGTGATTGAATATTCGAACTGCGTTTAGGTGAACGGTATGATGCACCATTTGATGGGAGCACTGGAGACACCAGAAGGGAAGACGCCATTATTCCAACAAATCTACAAGTACGATGTCGATGAAGCAACTCGTTACCGGAAGATGAACCCTATCGTTGGCCCAATCCTGCGACCAAAGATCGTCAAACGGCTGACCAAGCTCTTCTCGGAGAAGAACTTCCTGGCAAAACAGTTCAAGACTGTCGATGAGATTCTCGCGGAAATGAAGGAAAAGAAGATGAAGACTCGCAACTTCTGCCTTGTCCTCCGCTCACCAACCGAAGCCGAGTTCCGAGGAGCTGACCACCCGGGAACTCTGGAGAGGCCACGGAAAGAACTGGAGTCCTTCCTCTACAAGGAGCTCGACGACGGAGGCCCCCCGAAATATGGCGTCTGGGTGGTACAGAAGAAGAGTGGTTCCAAACTCGCCTGCCTCGGATACTTCAATCCAGTCGTGGACCCTGTGTGCTACCCGCTGATCTTCCCCTACGGGCAATCCGGATACAAGCACGGCGAATACAAGAGGAACGACCCGAATCTCCACGCGACTGTATCTCGGCAACAACAAGAGGAGACGGACGAAGAGGAGGATGACTTTGGATGTGAAGAGGAAGAGGAGAGCAATCCGGAGAATCAGCGGTCGCTCTTTGCGGACTCAGATGAAGAGGAGGGCGAGGGAGGACGAGAAATGGACGACCTTCGTGAAGGAATGGGAGGGATTGAAGGTAATAAATGATGAAAAAAATTCAGAATGGTTTAAACATTTCAGTCTCGGCCCCAGACGGCGACGAAGCCATGGAGACGGAAAACGGAGACGAAGTCGCAGGATGGGGAGGTGAGCCAACCGGCAATCCTCGCACCTGCGGCGGAGGTAAGTCAAAGAGAGAATAATAAAACAAAATCAAATCATTTCAGTCTCGGCACACGACGACAACGTCGACGACGAAGTCGCAGGATGGGGAGGTGAGCCAACCGGCAATCCTCGCACCTGCGACGGAGGTAAATCAAGGAACGAAAATAAAACAAGATATAAAAATTCCAGTCTTGGCAAACAATGGCAATATCGATGACGAAGTCGCAGGAGAGGGAGGTGAGCCAACCGGCAATCCTCGCACCTGCGACGGAGGTAAAAGTGTGGAGAGAAGTAAATAATGATCTATATATTCCAGTGCATGCGCAAGACGAGGATGACGAGCTAAGGGATGAGGATATATTGGAGACGGAGCTGGAGTCGGCCACGGGACGGCCACGAGATGCCGTCACAGGCACGGGAGAGGAGTCGCAAGATGATTCTCCTGACTGCGACGGTGAGGGAGGGGAAAATATTGCGTTATCAATCAAAAAACACATTTTAGGAGTCGGTTTAAATTCAGAACTATGGCCAGGGTTTAGTAGCAAAGGTAGCAATGTAGATTGTTTTTTATGAAAAAATAAAAATACAACATCTTCAGTGCATCTCCTGCGTCGCCCCGCAGACGAGCAACCAATTCTCGAAGAGGACGAGGACATCGAACTTGAGCAATCGGACATCAACTATTCGCCGACGGGAAAAAATCGAAAGAGACAATTCGTTTCGCGGCGGGAGTTCCTCTTGCATCAAATGCAGATGCGAGATCCTCAATTCCATCCCGTATGCGAATTTTTAATTACGAAAATTCAAATCCCTCACTGCAGATTCTCAGCACCTTGCTGCTTGGGCAGCTGTACGTGATCGATCAAGCCCTCCGCGTTATCCGCCAGCGAAACGACAATATGCGGAAACATTGTGTCGAGCTTCGTGGAGCGACGGCACAGAGCCTCAACTTCCTCCACCAATCGAGGCGGGCACAACAGAAGGTATATTTGAATTACAGTTAATAATGTTTGTAACGATACATCCATGAATGTTGCCATTTATGAGCATAACCGGCGGACCCCCGCCGCCTTCGGCTGCGGGGGCCGCCTGGTGGGTGATATTTTGGCAAAAATATGTTTTTCATCCCAAGTTGATTGGTAGAAATTTTTTTAGCCAATTTGGACCGATTCCGTAAATTGCTGTAGAAATTTTTTTATCTACAGCCGTAGATTAGGATTCTAGGAAGTCGACGTATTCTGCCGCGCCCTCCCAATCTTCCACTCTGCCTTATGTTTTGGTCTTGTTTCCCCTAGTTGGTTTACGCTGTACGGTTTTGCCCCGGATTGTTTTTGATATAAGACCTTTTAAGAACGTTTTCCCTCCTTGCGAACTTCTGGTATGTTAGATTTCTATGACAATTTGATCGGGTCTGCCGGCCTTTTGTTTTCCGTTGCATCAGTTTTAGCTATTGTTTAAGCGTCGTTTGTATTGCCCATAATTTGTTTTCCGCTGATCTCGAATACAAATTTCCTGAAACTCAAGTTTATGTTTCAAGCAGGGTACGATCATCTAAAGAAGATTTACATGCAAATTTGATATGGTTTATGATCGATGTAAGCGAATTATAACTTATTGATTGCATCTACAGAGTATCTATAACGCGAAAAAGAAGTTGTGTGCCTCCCACACTAAGTGGCATACTGTAACCACGCTCATCCAACTGCGCGCACCTACGTGGAATGGTTTCCTTTTGTCGCGCAGAACTCCCTTGCTCAACACGTTTTTGACTTTCATATTTTACCGGGAGAAAGCCGTCACCTCATCCGTACACTTATCCGCACTGAAACCGCTTCTGCTATTTGATGCGTCCGTGTTTAGGGCAATTATAATTTCGCTCTTATCTATCGCTCGTATTGTTGTTTTATTTGTTTCTTATCCCATGGAACAGTAATTGCAGCATGACGGAGACGGGCATCACCGTGGCTCCCGGCACTGGCAGCGGCTCCCCAGTCGCTCCAGGAGTACGTTTGTTTTTAGCATTATTGCTACTGAATCCAGGATTTTTTTGTTCTATTGTTCGCTAGGCGAATTTCGCTTATAAATAAGTTCCTAATTGAATTATTCGAATGAACAATAAATCTTCAGGTGGTCCTGTCGGAGGAGGCACTCGTTGCCAAGGAGTTCGGGCTGCCCGTGGACGAGCTCTACCGCGTCGCAGTCAAGTTTTATCGAGGTACCTGAACATTTTTCTCGGAGTCAAATTGAATCTATCACCGTTTTTAATCTTCGACTTTTGAAGCAATGTTAATTAGCGGCTAAAAATTCATTGTATAAGAACCGCGGCGCAACTGGCAATCTTATACTTGTTTCCTACAGAGAAGGAGCAGTCAGGAGACCTGACGGTTTCGTACGACGAACGCCTCAAGTTCATGGCCCTGAGCAAGCAGGTAGTCTATGTTTTTCTTAACTATACATTATTATCTCACAAGAAGAAGCAATCTTTCGATTAATAATAATTTGCCGATTTATTATGAAGGTTCATCACGGCCCGTATGACGAATCGCAGAACGACGCGGGATGGTTCGATTTCGTCGGCAGCGATCGAACGTGAGTCCTATTGCTATCTTTGTTTTCTACTTCGTCCCTGGCTTCCTCTTTGTTTCGTCCATGACGGGTCTCCCGAGTCATCAAAAAGCGTGACAACTAGAAGAGATTCCGCGCTGTGATTGTCGCCCTTTAAGGGGCCTTCGAGAGTGACGGAACCAGTGTCTGAAATATTCTCCCCGAGGGCAGAGCCCATAGGATTAGTACTTGATGACCAGCAGTCGTCTCGCGCGCGGCACTCTTCTTCTTTACACTTGTTTTGTCCAGTGCTCGGGGAAGGGGACAAGGCTTCATTTGTCTTGGACCTTGGACATGGATAAATTGACGCGAAAGAGTCCGAGTGTCTTGGCAACATTTCTGCGTTCTCCTTCTTTGTTCCGTTGGCTTGGCCCGCTTCTTTAAAGGAATTCCCTTTAATAAGATTATCTTTCTCTGTTGGACACCTCCACAGTTCCTCCCGTAGGAAGGGTTTAAAAATTTATTCGTTCAAAATAGATCTTATAATTTCATTAATATTTCAGAAAAATATCATAAATATCCAATAACTGCGTAATTTTACAACTGATTCTCTCGAAACGGTGTAGAAAAGCTCTTACACGAATGGCACGCATGTCCTTTTTTTATTTTCCTCGCTCCACTCCGAAGTGGGATGTGGTCGAGGCGAGCACTCTTGAGACTAAATTCGTTGTCTTCAGCACTCTATTGGAGGTAGTCGCGAAAGGCCGAAGATTTCTCACTTGTCGACAACATGGAAGAGATGTCACATATGCACATGCTTTCAATCGATAGCAATTAAAATGGCTTCGTACAATTAAATGCAACAAAATAAAATAGCGGCGTAGTTTTCTTGTTATTTTATTTTCGCTACACAAAAATTACGATCTTCCCGTAGATGTAGGTTAGTTCAATGGAAGAGAAAGGGGGGATCTGCAGAAGCTTCCGAAAACATCCCCACTCCACTCCATTTCGCCTCCTAAAACGAAATGGCGCGTCCTCCTCCATCTCCCAAGAATTTATTCTGTCCACTGAACACACTCCCTCCGAAATTTACTTCATCCCCCATTTCTCCTGCCCACTCCCATTGGGGGGAGAATGATGCGTTTTTCTCCCGGGTGCATCGCCCGTTTTCTCGGAAGGAGTCAGAAGATAGTAGTTTGGGGGTTACTGTAGCCTACAGTCTGTAGGTCATGAAAATTGTTATCGGAATCCGCGCTTGATTTCGAGTAGTAGCAAGGGGGAAGGCTTTTAGTGTACATCCTGAGCATGTGGAGATTTTCAATGAAGAGCTCCTCTCCCCCTGTTGCCTGCGGCCTGAAGCGTAGGGGGGGCCAAATCAAATTTGCGCCTTACTCGCACATTTCGCTCCTCTCGTCCATGGAGGAGGACCTCGAGGAGAGAGTAACTGCCTATGGTGAAGAGGTCGACTTCCTTATTCTGGTTATTACCACAATTTCACCGAATAAATTTTGCACATACGAATATTCTACGCGCTTTGGACCGTGAACATTTCCTTCGTATAACTTCTGCGACGCTATTTCCCAGGTATCGCCGAGCTTTGGTCGCTGGAATATTTCTTGCAATCAGATTTCGTCGCTCCAAAGTTGAGGAGATGCGTTCCGTTCCCTTGCGATCCACGCTCTTCTCTGTCCACTTTGGGGTTCCTTCGCTGATTAGATGAGAAGGGGATGCGCTATCTCTAGTTGCACAGGCTTTCTCATGTTTTGGCTCCTTCGCCAAGCGGCCAACTTGAATTCGAGAGAGCCGAGAAGGCTAGAGTTGTCATGAAGCATCATCTACGAAGACCAGATGTTATTCTTTGCCGTTTCCAGATGGAGGAGGAAGGGGAGGCGGATGAGGAGGAGGAGAGGGAGGGGGAGGAGGAGGAAGGGGATGAAGAGAGCTTCGTAGTTGGTGCTGACAGATGGCAAGTCAAGCCTTATCTCCAAGGGATTCAGCCCCGGAGGCATCCCCATAATCCTGGTTCCTTTCTTCGTGGAATTGATGGCAGTTGAAGGCCTGTTTCTTCGAAATCACGCTATCTTCAGGCTTCTGAAAATTTTGCTGTGATTGGCGGATCTAATCACTCAATCGCTAGTTTGTTCTTTGAAAATCCGCTGGAAATCCTCGGCTTATTGACGTATAGCGTGGTCCCAGCGGCGCAGAGGATAGTATTCTTTTCTCGAGATTCATCCCTCAACGCCTCCGTATTTCTTGAGAAATGATCCGGGATTTGGCAGCGGAAGATTCCGAATTTTTTGTCTGGAAAAAGTGGTGAGCTGTGCACGTTTTGTTCCGGGCTCTAGTATGATGAACTGAACTGCACAGCGACGTGAATGGCCCTTCATTTCAAACCTCGTCGAGTCCCTCCCGCAGGGTAATTGCCGTCGACGACCTCCGAATGACTCTGAAGACGACGAGGGCGAGTTCCCCTCTTCTTCTCAGACACCATTTCCCATCGGATGTCCTTTCCCATCAAGTTGAGACTCATTCGAATTCGAAGAACTCTTCCGAGCAGCCTCGCCGCTCCATCTATCTTGGTGTGCACTCCTTTAGAACTGCACCACCATGTCCTTGGCGCTGATAAATTGGTTTCCTTCCCTAACTCGGTCCGTCCAAAGACTTGTCTTTTCGGCCATTCGAGATCGTGTCCAGCGAGGGTGCAGCAGACGTTCGAAGCTCTATCACGGACCCTCGAGCGACCAGGCGCAAGTGATGAGTTGGGGGGAGGCCCCGGGGGACCATCGCCGGCCCCCGGAAGATGTGCTCTGCCCTCCTCCCCCTCGATTTGGCCCCCAGAGGAAGCGCCTCTGGTTCCACAATGGGACGTGCATCTGTGGGGTTTTAGTTGTTCCTAAATCGGGAAGTGATACGACACCATGTGTTCGTTACATGGACCTACAAGCCTGTATATAATCTTTTCTTGGCGAAATCATGAAAATTTAACATTTTCCCTTCTTTCCAACTTTGCGATATTTGTAACACTAGAACGCCGTCCATTTGTGCTCTCCTGTCATTTCCAATTTGCGTCCATTCGGATTTCGGTTTGGAAGGGCATAAAAATCTCCGCCCCCATCTTGTCCTCTTTTCAAGCCTCTCCTCATTCACCGAGCTCGAGTTTCCATTGGCACTAAACGCACCACTCCTCGTCTATCCATCCTCCCACTGGCGAAAAGGGCTGCCCCTCATGGAAATGATTGGGTGCCTAATGGGCGCGGGATGGGCTTGCATGACGCATATGTCCGCGTATAAAGGAAAAGCTGTAGTGTTCCAAATGCTTCCCCATGCTGTCATTCAATTAGAATTTTCGTTGCAAAAACTTTGGTGAAAAATACTTGGAAATAGTTTTTCTTCACAACAATATTTCTCACAGTAGTGAAAAATCGTCGTTTATTTAATTGTTCTCTTTTGCTGCACCGGGATGAATTGAACCTCGGCAAACATCTTTCGGGAT